>JARSSU010034514.1:0-62471 GCA_029619165.1 Eurosta solidaginis
TCATATGGGGACACATTGCAAGCGGGGCATACATTTTGTATGTCGGGGTTGATTTTGGATAGGTAAGAGTTTAACCTGTTACAGTATCCAGAACGAAGTTGAGCAAGAGTGACACGCGTTTCCCTGGGGAGTATGCGTTCCGCGAGTTTTGGATACTTTCTTTAAGTACTGGATTCACCGGGCAATTCCCGGCATAAAGGTCCGACGCCTGTTTATGGAGTTCACCAAGGACCTGCTTGTGTTTTTCGCTTCATACGGCTGGGTTCTCAGGTGCCGTATTTCTTCAAAATGCTTACGGAGATGACTCCTTAAGCCCCTAGGCGGTGCTGGTTCATCAATCAGATGTCTGTTGGGATGCCCAGGTTTCTGGGTAGTCAACAGGAACTGTTTGGTCAGCATCTCATTTCTCTCCCTGATGGGGAGTATTCTCGCCTCATTATGCAGATGGTGTTCTGGGGACATAAGAAGACAGCCCGTGGCCATTCTGAGAGCAGTATTTTGACTGGCCTGTAGTTTCTTCCAGTGGGTAATTTTTAGGCTTGGCGACCATATTGGTGACGCGTAGCACGTAATCGGCTGGCTAATTGCTTTGTATGTAGTCATGAGCGTTTCTTTATCTTTTTCCCAGGTACTGCCAGCGAGGGATTTAAGGATTTTGTTACGGCTCTGAATTCTCGGAACAATTACGGCTGCGTGCTCACCAAAATGTAGACCCTGATCAAACGTCACACCCAAGATTTTGGGGTGTAGGACAGTCGGTAGCGTAGTGCCATCGCGTGGATGTTCAAATGGGTCGACATTTGGGACGTCCATGTTGTAAATAAGGTCGCGGAAGATTTAGTCGGTGATAATGCCAGGTTTCGCGAGGCGAAAAAACTGGAGAGATCAGGGAGGTAGCCGTTTATTTTATTGCATAGCGCATCGATCTCTGGGTCTGGGCCTGTGGCCATTATTGTGCAATCATCGGCGTAGGAAACGATTGTGACTCCTTCCGGTGGTGAAGGTAGCTTATATATGTAGAAATTAAACAGAAGTGGAGATAGGACACCACCCTGTGGCACCCCTTTTTTAATTCTCCTTGGTTTTGATGTTTCGTTTCTAAATTGCACCGATGCCTGCCGACCACCCAGATAATTTGCGGTCCACCTTTCAAGAAATGGGGGAAGGGTAGACCCTTCCAGGTCTTGTAGTAACGAGCCATGGTTGACCGTATCAAAAGCTTTTGATAGGTCTAGTGCTACGAAGAGGAACTAGTGATTTGATACTATGAGTTCTGGTACTTAACTCTGCCATCTATGTGGGGGTTTTATTGACCTACCAGTTTAAGCGTTCCTGACCGCTTGGCCTAGTAAATGCGAAATTACTGTAAGATCACTGGATACCATGATATCCACAGCATCCTTAAACGCTACCACCTCCACTTGCAAGCCATTACAGTGATCAGGCAAGGTGAATTTGCAACTAACCTCGAGCTTCCAACAAGTTCATCAATTCACTACCACAAATTAGTTCTTCGCTCAATTCATCTTTACCGGAGGGGTAGAAGCAAGTAAAGGGGGTAGTTGGCATCTGCAAGTAGTCTGTCTTGTCAGTGCGACTTCAGACCTGGCTCGTTTACTAACGAACAGATTTTCACAACACGCCAAAACTTGGACAGAAGCCAGTAAGATCGAATTGACTCGTATAACTTTTTTTCGTACATTTCGATAGTACGAAAGAAGCTGCCTAAATTTTGTTAAGTCTCAAAAACGTATACTATTACAGGTACTGAAGTCTGTTGCTGATAGTCGCTATTAGACATATTCGCTATCCCAGTGGCTTACGGGCCTAGAATATACCCGTATCGTAAACGCTCGCAACGGATTCATATGTAGGAAAGCGCTACCCATATCCGTAATTTGTTCTTAAATTTGCAACAAAAACCACAACAACAACATAGCTAACATCGCGCTTATCACTCACCCCGTTTTGCCTTCCTTATTTGAAGGGCGAAAGTTGGATCTGACGATAAAGCAGCATAAAGCAAAGTTTGGAAAATAGAAACTCAGCCAGAACAGCTCTTGACAACAGCTCAATTTTGATCTGACCAAGTAATTGACCTGAGGTACGAAATGAGGATCTCATAACCGGCCAGTATTATAGGAAAAATAATTTAGGAAGGTTGGTGGGCCTTAGCCAGGTTGCGGCGGCGATCTTATGATGTTTCGCGCTGGGAATACGTTGATGTTTTCACACAGCGAACGATACACTGCATTATACTTGGTTGCTAAGTGGACTTGCCAAGTAAAGTTTTTCCTGCCGAAACCACAGTTTCCATAATATCATTGTTGAACGCAAATAACGATTAACTTAAGTAAATAATTACTTATTATTGTGTTTTTCGGGCTGATTGTTTTTCCAACAATTCTCTTCTTGGGAGTGCACCTCTGGCCTTATTTTTAAATTTCTGCGTTGTTGTTATCACATTGTTGTTTTCCATAACTTAAGTACATAAGCAAATTGTTTGCACATACCCCACAGAAAACTCGACTAGCTCTAAACCAGCGGGGAGCTAAACCATTTGACTATAGCACTAGATCTAGCCCAATGCCATTTTATTGCTTACAACTGCACACTTTTACGCTGAAATGCCATGACCGATTCAATTTTAAATGCTTATTGATAAGCTGCACTTCGAGGGTTTTTTAACCTCTCCTATTCTAGTGCTAAGGCTGTGTTACTTTCCGATGAGTAAGTCATTTTAATGCTGCCTAGAAACTTATCACACAAAAAAGTCAAAATATGCACACCTTTTGCAGATTCAATATTGACAAAGGAAACGCTGATGAGATAAACCGCGGGCCTTTGAGTCTCTCCATCAAAAAAATGTTGTTCACTCCGAACCAGTTTAAACTAACCTCTTCTGGTAATTTAGCAGGACCGGCAGCAAAATTGATGACCATTTTGACTTTTGAAATTATAAAATAAGTAACTGGAAAGTAAAAAATTAACTCAAAATAAACAAACTGTATTAAAGCGGCTTCTAATTCAGACTGAATTATCTATAACAAAATGTATATAATGAAAGTTACAACTAATACTAAAAATGAGAGCGGTTATCGAAACCAGTTCTTAAAAACATATTTTTATAAGTGCATATATGTGTGGGATGTGTGGTAGCCACTTTTTTGGCTCATTTAATATCTGGTAGATTTTTTTCCTACTTGGTGTACTGGTAAATTTTGGATGTTCTTTCAGCATGGTTGCTTCCTACTTTTCCAGCGCATCCGCCTTTTAGCTAACAACCATACCATATATGTGCCAAGAATTGGAGGTACATGTGCCGACAGCTCGATGGTCAGCGGGTGGACCTTGCAAAGCTGTTTGCGAGCGGTGCCCTCTAACGCCCGTGAAAGAGCGGTTGTACAGGCCCGACGAGAGGGGGAGGAGGCTGAGGGGTCATTTACCCCGGGCCCGGCCTTGGAGGGGCCCGGGTATCTCAAAATGCTATCCCCGATTTTTGCGTACAGACAATAAATAAACCACACCTTTAATCACCTTTCGTAGATAGCAATCATGTTAAATTTCAACAAATTTTATAAATCTCATAACGGGTCTGCACCCCGCATAAGGTTGTTGTTGTTGTAGCGATAAGGTTGCTCCCCGAAGGCTTTGGGGAGTGTTATCGATGTGATGGTCCTTTGCCGGATACAGATCCGCATAAGGTGTTGCTGGTTTTTGGCGTCGGCTTTGTAGCATAAAGTTGAATTCGTTTTCTGTTGCAGCAGAAAAATTCGGAATGATGCAAATTCCTATACAGCGATATACATTAGACTGGGGCGATTTATTAACCGATATCGCGCCATCGATTTTTCGATAGGATTTGGGCTCGGGAAAAAAAATTCTACTAAGCATACCCAAAAAATAATTTTCGAGCTTGCGAAAAAAAATGACGAAAGGGTAATTTTTTGACCAACACACTCCCCAAAACCCAAAAAAATAAAAACTGTTATCGCCAACGTTTTTACAACAGTTTTTTGATACTTTTTGTGTTTTGGGGAGTGTTTTGGTCGGAAACTTTACCCTTTCGCCATTTTTTTTTCGCAGGCTCGAAAATTATTATTTTTTGGGTATGCGTAGTGAAACTTTTTTTCCTGAGCCCAAATCCTATGGTGCGATTTCGGTTAACTTTCGTCCATACAAATGGACCCAGGCTAATATACATGTATGTATACGCTTAAACATACATGTATATAAAAATGCATATAAATATGTAAAAGGTGGTATTTTGATTTTGAGAATTTGTTCATTTTAGTATGGGAGCCCGTATTGTTTTGCCCCCGAGCACGGATTTTCTCTCGGCGGCCCTGCGGTTGTAATAAGTAGAGCCAAGTAGAGCTTGCGATTTCTTCTCGAACACAAACGAGATTTTCGAGACCTGAGAAATCGAGAACTCGACTTCTCGCGAGATTCGCGTGTCTCGAAGTACTCGTAAATCTCGCGAGCCTCTCGACATTCTTACTTAATCGCTGTATTGACAGTATTTATACACTTGGTTCTTTTACTTGTGACTTTTTGTTGATTATATTGCTTTAATGACATTTAACTCAAAACATATTTATTATACATACAATTTTGTTGGCAATATTTTATTTTTCCACGAGACATCTAGAACACGCCCAGCCAGAATTTTTTGAAAATTTTGATCAAAAAATATTTAAATATCATACCCCAAGATGATTAAAAACCTTCAAATTTAAAAGCATTTTCTGTTCGAAAACTAACGTATCGTCGGGAGAAAAATGTACTATAAATGTGATTATTCTTGAATAATCATTTATGATTCTTATTTCGAAACGCTTTTATTCATATTTGATATCATTGTAAAATTGAGCTTTAATAGTTTTAGAGTAATATTTGACTGCTTTTCACAGTCATTTTCTGATCATATTCGTGAATATATTTCAATCGTTTTGGTTGAGATTTTTGAATCATTTTTGAATGCCATTATAATGCATTTATCCTTCATATCTCATACAAAATAGGATACCACATAATAATCTTATTTCATCAGGGGAAGAAAGCATGCGAAAGTGAACTATTCGAACCCCAGCTAACTCGCAAACAAACTTGACCGATATACACCTGGGACTACAACATCCAATATCAGCATTATCAGGTGCATCTTAAAATACGGATACGAAACGAGATGTTGAAGCCGTATCCAGGTATGTCAAGATAGTTTCACTTACCTGGGGTTCAAATAGCTCACAACCTATGTATTGTCCAATCATTATGTATTTTCTGGGAAGCTGAAGGGGAGAAATGGTTGGGGAATTCTTCGTTCACGAGTAGCGTTACATTATTTCTGTCTTGAAGAATATCTTTTGCATAAATAATAAAATTTTTATATATTTTTTCTTAGCTTCATGATTGAAAAAATATGTGTATGTGAAAAAAATAAAATTTTTAATGAAAAGTAAAATTCATTATTCAGTCAACAAATATATTCATAAAATATTCAGAAAGCTGAATGAAAAATGATTATAAATTTTTGATCACCTAAAGTAAACACATTTGATTCAAATATGATTCCAAAATGTGATTGAAAAACTATATTCAGTTTTTTATCATCAAAGGTAAGCATATTTGATTATTCTTTTTGTTGGTTTTTATGAAATATTAAAACTTAGTCATTAAAGGACTTCAAAAATGATTCCAAAAATTGATCAAAAATGCTTTTTAGTTTTTTATCATTAAAAGTATTCATATTTGATTATTTCTTTTGTTCAATTGTATGCTCATTATTTAGTCAGAAAGAGTAATCAAATTTTATTGATATGTAGGGAAATTCAAAATTGAATCACCTAAATGCTGAGTGGGCGGCTTCTCGCGAGATTCTCGAATCTCGAATTACTCGTAAGGATCGCGATCCTCTCGACTATCAATTCAGTCACTACACTGGCAATATTCTATGCATTTGGGAGTTTTTTATTTGTGGTTTTGAGGATATTTTGGCTTGTGCTCCACAAGAAATCATAAGCTCTATATAAAACAGCCAATGAATCGATTAAGTTGAATTTCGAGAAGCTCGCGAGCCATACGAGTAATTCGAGATTCGAGAATCTCGCGAGAAGGCAAGACTAGCGAGAATTCTCATCTCGAACATGTTCGAGAATTCGTTAGCTCTAGTAATATGTGTCTTTCCCTTTCCAGTTCTATGGTGGGAATCATATAGAAACAAAAATAATAAATTCAGAAGGGGATCGTTATGGGGACGTTTTCGGAGGACGATCTTCTGTATAACAATAAGGACATCTTCTAGGAAAAAGATGAATTGATATAATCCATAGTATATCTGTCCTTTCAAGCCAATGGATATGTAATACTGGGTATAGCGCCCCAGTCATAGTGGTAAAATCTAAAAAAATATAAGGAACACTGCTAAATGTTGAAACCTGAGGGCTGTTAACATCCTGGAAATTATCGGCAACATTAAGAAAGGTGTTGCGGTCAACGCGCAAGATTCCGATGCCAGTGTAAAGTGCGAAGCGACCGCCGTAAGGAGTACGAGGCTGCTCGCGAAAACAAGCCCGCAATATAGTCACGACAACAGCAGAAACACCAATCAAGTCGCAGCAATCTACAAAGTGGTGTCGGTATTCAGAGGTGAACGAATACCATGTCAAGAAAGGCAGGTTGAAACAGAATGAGGGCGCGAGTGCTTCAGATAAAGCAAATATGTAGATGTTGTTCGGAAACGGACCCATAGGCCTCGTTCTGCGGCTTAGTAAACTCGTGTAGAATCTAGTCGCAGCTGGTGCAGCAAAGGGATAATTAAACAAGGTCAGTATCTCCTTGGTTTTACAATAACAAACAAGGGCTGCGTCGCTTTACCGAGTTTAGAGAAGCTTGCACGATGCAAGTAAGTCCTTTATTTCACAAAAGCAACTGATTTCGCAAGCACTCCGAGTGTCCTTCTGCCATGAAAAGCTCTCAGTGAAAACTCATCTGCCTTGCAGATGCCCTTCGCTGTCGGTATAAACAAGTAGGCCCCGTCCCGCCAATTTGTAAGAAAATTTAAATCAGCACGACGCAAATTGGAAGAGAAGCTCGGCCTAAAATCTCTTCGGAGGTTATAGTTGCTTATAAAAAAATAAATGTAAGGCGCGATACCTCCGAAGAGATCTAAGGCCGAGCTTCTCTTCCCAATTTGCGTCGTGCTCCTCTTGAATTTTCCCTACAAATTTGGCCGGACGGGACCTACATGTTTTATGCCGACTCCGAACGTCATCTGCAAGGCAGATGAGTTTTCACTGAGAGCTTTTCATGGCAGAAATACAATCGGAGCGCTTGCCAGACACTGCCGAGGGGCGACCCCGCTTAGAAAAATTTTCTTCTAATTGAAAAATCTTATTTCTAAAATTTTGATGTTGCTTTGCCCGGGAGTTGAACCCAGGGCATACGGTGTGATAGGCAGAGCACGCTACCATCACACCACGGTGGCCGCCAGTTGCTTAAATTTATTTATTTTTAACTGATTCCAGAATCAGCAAGATAGTGGAAAGTGTCGAAGAAATCTCCCCATCTAGTCATCGCTTGATCCTTTTTGATACAGAGACTGAAAGTGAAATAAAGCTGCCTCCAGAAATTCAAAACATAGGTAGTGATAAGGTCTGTAGAAACCTTTACAATCGAGTAATCCTCGTGGATTAAGGTACTATAATGTTCCCGGCAGACATGCCTATCGTAAAAGGCGACCATAACGCAGAAGGTCGTTCCTAAGATGGTCGTGCTAGTACCTCAATGGTGCTAATTTCTGAAACTTGCGGGATCAAGGAAATACCGAGTCTGGTCTCTAAATGAACGCTTTCAGATAGGGTAAAATATTCTTAATCCAATCTCGAAGGGCAAGAAGACGAAAAGGGAGCGCCAAGGAAAATTAAAAAAACTGAAGCCAATTAAAAATATTTTGGCCCTTTTTTCAAAACTATTTGTTCACATTTTTTTTTGGTGTGGCAACTGTGACCACATGCGTATCATGCACCTAATCCCACTTTCAATAGCCTGCGAATAATACGAGATGATGATCGTGTATTTTTAGCATACCAAGATAACAAGTGTGTGACAAGTGCAAGCAAACAATGTATTAATTTTTGAGAGAGAATTTTGTTGGTAAAAATTGATAAAGATTAGTAATGTAGATAGGCTTAGTCAGATTTAAACAAAATTTATAACAGTGTTCAATAACAAATCTGTAATCTACGTAGTATTTTGCGAAGGGGGCTCGTTTTTCTGTACAGTGACACACCTGTTTGAGTCGAAATCGATCCTTGGCTAGTAGATTTCGAGCTCAGAACTCTAGGCGGAATAGTATAGTACTATACATAAAGCTGTTGAAATTCAAATACTAAATACATACTTATTTACTAAATTACATTTAAAACAGTTATATTATGAACGGATATATCGACCTAGAAGGGTTGTAACTTAAAAGTATTGCTAAGAAGGACGTATATCCTATATTCTGTTAATAAGCTCGCATCTGAGCGAAGTCGTTAATAAAATCGAATCTCAGGAAAAAATTCTTTATTTATTTTTAAAAAAGCTTCGAATTTAACTTAATTTCATTTCTATTCACAATTCGCAAGCCGTTATTTAATAATTTTTAATTTCAATTACAACTTTTTTGACCTAAGATACGACTTTGTTAAGGACTTCACTCAGAACATTTGAGATACGTCCTTCCATGGTACAAGAATAATAATAAGGCACCATGCGTTCTTCTTAACAAAACTTTTAAGTTACGACCCTTCTATTAGGATATGTCGATATGTATCAGAGGTTTTTGCCGATATCTCTATCGGCGGCGGCGGCACACACTGGGCACGAATTTGTATTTGGGATTTATATTTCGCTACAGACTTCATTCGATTTAATAAATTTTTTATTAATGCAAGACTTAAAGACTTAAAAAAGCTTGGTGGGACACGATTTTCAATTTTTGTTTCTTTACATAATATGTAATAAAATATAATTTTTCTATGCGAACTGCGAAGAAGTTCGAAATTGCTGTTTTTCAATCAGACAAACATCTTAAGAGATATTCATGCATTTATGCGAGAAAAATTCAGGTGCCGTATTACGTTTTACGATAATCGAAGCTCATTTTTAACGGTAGTTCGGATTAATGAAATATGGGAACCAGCTACAAATAGTACTCGTAATATCCATAACTTATAAAATTGGTTAGGCAGTTAAATGTTGTTGTTGTATTAACGATAAAGACACTCCCCGAAGGTTTTGGGGAGTGTTATCGATGTTGATGGTCCCTTGCCGGATATAGATGCGGTACGTTCCGCTAACAAGCAACATTAAGCTAATACGACCATCTCGGGAACGATTAATATGACCATATTAAACCTTCTAAGCCATCCCGCTCCCCCACCTTTTGGTTGTGTGTGAACTTGGTGTCGCCAGAGCCTCGCCTGCTAAATATGTGTATGATATATCCATATTTGCAAAAGGATTCGCATCGCGTAGGTGATATTGACAATTGGGTTTGGGGAAGCTATGAAACTATACAGCTTTGTATTGTGCCTATCAACCACTTGAATCCCTTGACAGTTAAACGTAAAACGTGCCAGATTCAATAAGAAGCAAGTAATTTGCAAAAATTATAATGTAATATTGAAGTTTAATCAATTCCAGATCATATTTGTGCAAACCATCAAAAAATCGGTTACTAAGCAAATCGATATTGTACAAAACAGCAATGGAAAACTAGATACATTAAACTCATATACTAAATTTGCTATAATTTTGCTATTTCCGACCCGATTTTAAAATGGTTTACATCAATGTGATGTAAAAATGATCGAGCTTTTCTACCTTACCAAAATAAATGAAAAAAAAATGTGCGTAATAGATGTATTTTGACACATATCACGATATGATTCTGATTGAGCTCTATTTCTCGTATATCAATGCATGAATAGCTTCTGAGAAGAATGAAGGTCTTTATTGGGATGATATCGTTTTCGCAGTTCTATATAAAACTAGCTATACCCGGCGTACGTTGTAACGTCCGCGATCGAATGAATGTTTGGGTTATTTTTTCTGTTTTGTTTGTTGATAATTTAGTTTATTGTTCTGTAAATTGAATTGAATTTTGTAGGCATATTTGGTAAAATTTCCGCTTAAAAGATTTTATTATAGTATCTTATTATAATTCATGTGGGTACACAATATTTTCGGTTTTTTTCGTTCGGTGCAAAAATAAACAATTTTTTGGCGTTCCAACACTAGAGCAAGAACATATAGCTGGCAATGGGAAATCACGGACTCTCTAAATTTAATCCTGCAACAGTAGCGATTGCCCTTGTGCTTTGTTGATTGTAATTGCAAAAGCAAGGCATACAGGAAACTGTAAGAGCTTAAAAAAAACTGTAGGAATCATTGGGATCCATGGAATGAGCATTCAGTTGGATAATTCACAATTTGATCTTCATCTGTAGCTGTGTCGATAGATTTATATTTCGCCACTGCACCAGGAATTTGGTTTTGAATGCGATCATTGACCTTGTTAACATGATCATTTTTGGGAGCTAAGATTGCTCGTTCTCATAGCCAAAAAAAAACTTGAATTCAAAATTATTTATTTTGAAATATGAAAAACCTTCGTCTTGATCGAAGGAACCTATAGCGAAATTTGGTGATGATTGAAGTGTGGGAAATGCGCTTCCATAGGGACACACACACAGAACTTGATTTTTATAGAATATGTAGATAGACTGAAGCTATCAAATTTTTTTAACGGCGGAAGATTACTAAACGTTCAAAAGGAATAACAGCCAAACTCAACAATGCAGTCAAACTTTAGGTGTTAAAATAACCTAAGTTTGTACGGCAGCCATAGTTCTGAAAATCCCATTTGTAGGGAAGGCGCCACGCCCGCTTTTCCCAATTCCACATTTTCTTGGTGGTGTTAGGGATTGACCTCATATAACTCCTTACTGATTTGAATGTTCTGGCATGTATACATTCAAAGTTATGCAGTATCAAAGATTTCATTTGTATGGGAGGTGCCACGCCCCTTTTATATATCCAAATCATTTTTAGCCTAGAACCTTACCGTTGATCGAAGAACCTAGAGCCAAAATTTGGTGATGATTGAAGTGTGGGAAATACGTTTCCATAGGTAATACACACACAGAATTCGATTTATATATATATATATAGATTTGTATGGGAGGTGCCACGCCCCCTTTTTCCAAATTCCACATTTTCTTGATGGTGTTAGGGATTGTCCTCATATAACTCCTTACTGAATTTGAATGGTCTGACAAGTATACCTTCAAAGTTATGCAGTACCAAAGATTTCATTTGTATGGGAGGTGCCACGTCCCTTTTATATATCCAAATTATTTTTAGCCTAGAACCTTACCCGTTGATCGAGGCACCTATAGCCAAAATTTGGTGATGATTGAAGTGTGGGAAATACGTTTCCATAGGTATACACACACAGAATTGGATTTTTATATATATAGCTAGCGTTCTTGTTTTTTTTTAAATCGTTAACTTCGTCAAATCTCAGGCCCAATACAATTATTATTTTATTTCTACCTTCATAATCTGATTCTGCCAGTTTTTTCAGGTAATAAATGATTCACAAATTTACTGTTATTAATTATTTTATACAAATTTCTGCACCCTAAATGCATATGCTTTTAAAAGTTTTCAATGCGCGTGGCCGTTCTAAGAGTTGTCCGATTCGAGTGAAATTTTTCACAACTTAATTTTGGATCATAGTTCATTATATTCTGCCCGGCAAGTATATTAATAACAAGTAAGGAAGGTTAACTTCGGGTGTACCCGAACATTACATACTCAGTTGAGAGCTATGGTGACAACATATGGGAAATAACCATGTACATAGAAAATGAACCGAGGGTAACCCTGGAATGTGTTTGTATGACATGTGTATCAAATGAAAGGCATTAAAGAGTAGTTTACGAGGGAGTGGGGCCATAGTTTCTATAGGTGGACGCCATTTAGGGATATCGCCATAAAGGTGGATCAGGGTTGACTCTAGAATTTGTTTGTACGATATGGGTATCAAATGAAAGGTGTTAATGAGTATTTTAAAAAGGAGTAATCCTTAGTTCCATAGGTGGATGCCGTTTCGAGATATCTCCATAAAGGTGGACCAGGGGTGACCCTAGAATTTGTTTGTACAATATGGGTATCAAACGAAAGGTGTTATGAGTATTTTAAAAGGGAGTGGGCCTTAGTTCTATAGGTGGACGCCGTCTCGAAATATCGCCATAAAGGTGGACCAGGGGTGACTCTAGGATGTGTTTGTACGATATGGGTATCAATTTAAGGTATTAATGAGGGTTTTAAAAGTGAGTGGGTCTTAGTTCTATAGGTGGATGCCTTTTCGAGGCATCGCCATTAAGGTGACCAGGGGTGACTCTAGAATACGTTTGTATAATATGGGTAGCAACCGAAAGGTGTTAATGAGTCTTTTAAAAGGGAGTGGGCCTTAGTTCTATAGGTGGACTCCTTTTCGAGGTATCGCAATAAAGGTGGACCAGGGGTGACTCTAGACTTTGTTTGTACGATATGGTTATCAACTAAAGGTGTTAATGAGTATTTTTAAAAGGGAGTGGGCCCTCGTTTTATAGGTGGTCGCCTTTTCGAGATATCGCCATAAAGGTGGGACCAGGGGTGACCCTAGAATTTGTTTGTTCAATATAGGTATCAAAAGAAAGGTGTTAATAAGTATTTTAAAAGGGAGTAATCCTTAGTCCCATAGGTGGACGCCGTTTCGAGATATCGCCATAAAGGTGGACCAGGGGTGACCCTAGAATTCGTTTGTACAATATGGGCATCAAACGAAAAGTGTTAATGAGTATTTAAAAGGGAGTGGGCCTTAGTTCTAGAGGTGGACGCCGTTTCGAAATATCGCCATTAAGGGGACCAGGGGTGACTCTAGAATACGTTTGTATAATATGAGTCTTTTTAAAAGGGAGTGGGCCTTAGTTCTATAGGTGAACGCCTTTTCGAGGTATCGCAATAAAGGTGGACCAGGGGTGACTCTAGACTTTGTTTGTACGATATGGGTATCAAACTAAAGGTGTTAATGAGTATTTTTAAAAGGGAGTGGGCCCTCGTTTTATAGGCGGTCGCCTTTTCGAGATATCGCCATAAAGGTGGACAGGGGTGACCCTAGAATTTGTTTGTTCAATATAGGTATCAAAGAAAGGTGTTAATGAGTATTTTAAAAGGGAGTAATCCTCAGTTCCATAGGTGGACGCCGTTTCGAGATATCGCCATAAAGGTGGGCCAGGGGTGACTCTAGAATTCGTTTGTGCAATATGGGTATCAAACGAAAGGAGTTAATGAGTATTTTAAAAGGAGTGGGCTTTAGTTCTATAGTGGACGCCTTTTCGAGATATCGCCATAAAGGTGGACCAGGTGTGACTCTAGAATGTGTTTGTACGATATGGGTATCAAAATAAAGGTATTAATGAGGGTTTTAAAAGGGAGTGGTGGTTGTTGTATAGGTGGTCGAATTTTCGAATATCGCCATAAAGGTGGACCAGGGGTGACTCTAGAATTTGTTTGTACAATATGGGTATCAAAAGAAAGTTGTTAATGAGTATTTTAAAAGGGAATAATCCTCAGTTCCATAGGTGGACGCCGTTTCGAGATATCGCCATAAAGGTGGGCCAGGGTGACTCTAGAATTCGTTGTGCAATATGGGTATCAAAAGAAAGGTGTTAATGAGTATTTTAAAAGGGAGTAATCCTCAGTTCCATAGGTGGACGCCGTTTCGAGATATCGCCATAAGGGTGGGCCAGGGGTGACTCTAGAATTCGTTTGTGCAATATGGGTATCAAACGAAAAGGAGTTAATGAGGATTTTAAAAAGGGAGTGGGGCTTAGTTTTTATAGGTGGACGCCTTTTCGAGATATCGCCATAAAGGTGGACCAGGGGTGACTCTAGAATGAGTTTGTACGTTATGGGTATCAAATTAAAGTATTAATGAGAGTTTTAAAAGGAAGTGGTGGTAGTTCTATATGCGAAGGCGTTTTGCAGATATCGTCCAAAATGTGGACCAGGGTGACCCAGAACATCATCTGTTGGATACGGCTAATTTATTTATATATGTAATACCTGCCAAGATTTTAAGGGTTATTTATTTCGCCCTGCAGAACTTTTTCATTTTCTTCTACTTAATATGGTAGGTGTCACAACCATTTTATAAAGTTGTTTCTAAAGTTATATTTCGCTTCAATAAACAATCCAATTACCTTACCATGTTTCATCCCTTTTTACGTATTTGGTATAGAATTATGGCATTTTTTTCATTTTTCGTAATTTTCGATATCGAAAAATTGGGCGTGGTCATAGTGGGATTTCGTTCATTTTTCATACCAAGATAAAGTGAGCTCAAGTAAGCACGTGAACTAAGTTCATTAAAGATATGTCGATTTTTGCTCAGTTATCGTGTTAACGGCCATGCGGAAGGACAGACGGACGACTGTGTATAAAAACTGGGCGTGGCATCAACCGATTTCGCCCATTTTCACAGAAAAGAGTTACGTCATAAAATCTATTCCCCTACCAAATTTCAAAAGGATTGGTTAATTTTTGTTCGACTTATGGCGTTAAAAGTATCCTAGACAAATTAAATGAAAAAGGCCGGAGCCACGTCCCATTTTGAAATTTTCTTTTATTTTTGTATTTTGTTGCACTATATCATTACTGGAGTTGAATGTTGACATAATTTACTTATACTGTAAAGATATTAATTTTTTGTTAAAATTTTACTTAAAAAAATTTTTTTTTAAAAGTGGGCGTGGTCCTTCTCCGATTTCGCTAATTTTTATTAAGCGTACATATAGTAATAGGTGTAATGTTCCTGCCAAATTTCATCATGATATCTTCAACGACTGCCAAATTACAGCTTGCAGAAGTTTTAAATTACCTTCTTTTAAAAGTGGACGGTGCCACGCCCATTGTCCAAAATTTTACTAATTTTCTATCCTGCGTCATAAGTTCAACTCATCTACCAAGTTTCGTCGCTTTATCTCCCTTTTGTAATGAATTATCGTAATTTTTCGGTTTTTCGAAATTTTCGATATCGAAAAAGTGGGCGTGGTTATAGTCCGATATCTTACTTACTTACTTAATTGGCGCTTAACCGTCTAAACGGTTATGGCCGTCCAACAAGGCGCGCCAGTCGCTCCTTCGCTCCGCCAACCGGCGCCAATTGGTCACACCAAGGGAGTTTATTTTAAATATCGTTCATTTAAATAGCGATCTGAGATGAGTGCCCAGGAACCTACATACCAAATTCCATCAAGATACCTCAAAATTTACTCAAGTTATCGTGTTAACGGACGGACGGACGGACATGGCTCAATCAAATTTTTTTTCGATCCTGATTATTTTGATATATGGAAGTCTATATCTATCTCGATTCCTTTATATATGTACAACCAACCGTTATCCAATCAAACTTAATATACTCTGTGAGCTCTGCTCAACTGAGTATAAAAATAACATATATATAAAACGGCCTGGTATATGTATAATAGCAAGGACAACAAAAAGCTTTCAAATCTTCTTCTTTGTAAATGTGCTACGCCGCTTTTCCAAAATTTTAACAAACTTCTCTTTTTTGTCATAATACCAATCCTCCTAACGAGCTTCATCACTTTATCGGTATTTGGTAACGAGTTATCGCATTTTCATTTTCGAAATTTCGATAGAGTTTTTTTTTAAAGCGGGCGTGGCCGCTAGCAGACTTTTTAATTTTTAAAGTATATTTAAGGCCAAGGACAACTTCCAAGTTTTAAATTTAACTTTATTTTGTTTTGTTGTTCAAATATACATCATTTCAACTTTACCTTTAACTGGTTTTGATTTATGACTTAACAACTTTTAAATTTTCTTCTAAATGTCAGTTTTCATCACTTTTTTGGTCTTTGGTAATGATCAGTCGCATTATATGCATTTTTCGAAATTTCGATATTAGTTTTTTATAGCGGGCGTGGTCACAAACCGATTTTTATTAATATTCATAAAATGAATGTATAGCGGCAAGGACAACTTTCATGCCAAATTTTTGGGTCGAAATTTTTTTTAGTAGGTCATGAAAAAAACCTTAAAAATCAATGTCGAAAAAAGTAAAAAATAGAAATTTCGCACGCTCGAAAATTATTTTTTTGGGTGTGCGTAGTGGAACTTTTTTTCTGAGCCCAAATCCTATCGAAAAATCGATGGCGCGATATCGGTTAACTTTCGTCCATACAAATCAACCCACTCTACTAGTCAAAATGTCAACCAGCGTATCAAGTTTCATCGCATTTTTTAATTTTTTTGAAATTTTCAATATCGAAAATGGCGTGGCTATCTTTCATTACCAATCTATTCTGAGTTTAGATAACTTCTGACATATCTCAATCCAGAATAAATTTCGTAAATATATTTAAATTTTTACTCAAGTTATGCTATTAAGGAGTGGGCTTAATAGAAATATTTTTCGATCCTCATAATTTTGATATGAGGAGGTACATATGTATCTATTTCGATTCCTTTATGCCGTTACGTAAAAGCGTTATCCAATTAAAAATATATACATAAGGGTATTTTACGCTGGGTACACAAATCGAGCTCTTCTAAATATAAAATTTGTCATTAACAAAACTATCATATCAAATGAAAAATCGAGGCTGTAGCGGACTAGGAACCCGTAATTCTAGTTTGAACCCAAAGTGCTGCATATGTTCCCCAGTTAACTAGGGGCATCCCATTGACCGCCAATTGATCTTCATATTAATGCTACATCGTTATTGAGTTCATGCTGATAGACCTCAATCAATACAAAAATATTGTTTACTGTCTATTTAAGTAATTGGCAGTGGATGGCTTTGTATAATTCTCCCCTATCTTATATTTTGTAGTACCGGAGTTATTGTTGGTACTAACGCAGGAGACCGAGAAAGCGGTGGCATACCTATTCATATAAAAGAGTATTTTAGATAACTACTCTTAAGAAACTATACTCGTCAAGTTAATCCCACATACAATTTTGTTTAAAATTTAATTAATATATTACGATTTCGAAAATATATATTTTTGTTTTCGGTCTCTGATTTGAGTGTACACATACATGTAGTTTCGAATTTCGATATGTTAAATTGGTGGTGTCGTGTATACACACTGCAATTAAAAAGCTTTATAAAGCTTTAATTTGTTCCTCCAGTTCGCACAAAGTTTAAAAATAGGTGAACAAAACACGGCATAGAGAGTGAAAAAACCAAGCTTCAGTGCTTTTGATGAAGGCGGAGACTTTATGCAAGGTTGCCGAATAATAGGAAAAATATACATAAATGATAAATTTTAATTACAATTTTTGCCCTACAGCCTTAAATGGATATAGTGGTGGCAGTCGCACTTTGTACCTTCTCAGTCTTTAGTTGTTTTCAAAAAATCTACATTTTTGTTTTTCCAAAATCATTGTTCTTAATTTTGGAAAACTAAAATAACACATTCATCACTTACACTAGCAGATTTTAACAGATTGTCAACATTAGAGTGAAAAATTCATAGCTTTTATCCACAATGATTCATAGCTCACTAAGGTCGCACTCAATACCTTAAGTAAAAACGCAAAAGTACGATTTTGGTAATTTTTAAATTTTTTTTTAAAACTGAACATTTAACTTCATTCTTTAGACAGTTTCTGATACCAATTTTTGTTGTTATATCGGCCTACCGACATGTAAGATTGGATAACGGTTGGTTGTTCAGGTATAAAGGAATCGATATAGATATGTATAGACTTCCATACATCAAAATCATCAGCATCGAAAAAAAATTTGATTGGGCCATGTCCGTCCGTCCGTCCGTTAACACGAACACTTGAGTAAATATTGAGATATCTTCACCAAATTTGGCACACGAGCTTATCTGGACCCAGAACAGATTGGTATTGAAAACGAGCGAAATCGGATGATAACCACGCCAACTTTTTATATATATAACATTTTTGAAAACACAAAAAACCTGATTATTTGGTAAATAATAAACCTCGAATGTTGAAATTTGACACGTGGACTGATATTGAGACTCTTGATAAAAATTTGAAAAAAATTTTTAAAATGGGCTTGGTATCGCCACTTGTGATAAAATCAATTTTACAAATATTACTAATCATAAATCAAAAATCGTTAAACCTATCCTAACAAAGTTCGGCTGAGTGATTGCTTTTACAATGAGGAATGCTTTGAAGAAAAGTTAATGAAATCGGTTAAGGACCAAGCCCACTTTAATATAAAAGATTTTTAAAAGGGTCGAGGACGAATAAAATAAGCTATATCTTTGCAAAAAATAGCTTTATATCAATGGTATTTCATTTCCCAGGTGGACTTATAACAGTTAATAGGAAAAAATAAAAATTTAAAAAAATGGGGGTGGCACCGCCCCTTTTATGACTAAGCAATTTTCTATGTTACGGGAGCCATAAATCGAAGAAAAATTAACGGATCGTAATGAAATTGTATACACATATTTTCCTTATAGCAGAAAGTATTTCTAGTAAAAATGGACGGGATCGGCTAAAGACCACGGAAACTTAGATATAAAACAAGTTTAAAGGGTCGTAGACTAGAATAATAAGCTATAACTTAGCAAGAAATAGTTTTGAATCAATGATATTTAACTTATCAAGTTTTATTGTAAGAGGAAATGGGGAGACATTTTTTTTAAACGTGCGGTGCCACGTGTTATGTATAAAAGTAATTTATCTGAAATGAAAGTACAATTCAAGCTGACGCTGAGTATATAATGTTGTTACGACAAATTTTTTCTTAAATGAAAAATTGTTTTAGGCCGGCCGCCATCAAGAATTTGCTACGTGTTAATGCAGCATGTTACTAATTTTTTACTTTGCAGTTCCGTGGTAACAAAAATATATGAAGGGACTAATCGTGGAGAGATGAAGTGTTAGTATGAAATGTCAAGCTTAGTACAGGAAGCAATATTTTCTAGGAAATCAAAGTTGTTATTATTCTAAATTTTTTACAGATTGTCCGAAGGCTCCTTGCCACACGCCAATATTGACGTACAAATAGAGGTCGAAATTTCTCAAGTGGGCCACTTTAAAACCGATTGTCTCAGTTTTAATTGATTAATACGGCTTTTAAACGGTTTGGCGGTAAAGACGATCTCCCCAAAATATTTTGGCAAACAATTTTTTTTTCATTAGTTATTAACAGTTAAAGTTTTTGATCATGTTATTTTAAAAAATGAATAACTCGTGAACGGTTTATCGAAACTCAACATGTTCTACATCAAAATTTTCGTCACTTAAAATACTTTGCCATAAAAATATCATTTTTAATAACAAATAATTATTTTGCTAAAAAATCCTGTTTGTTTCAAATAATTAAAAATTAATAAAACTTCTCTGTCTGTGAGAAAATTTTGACACATTTCGTTCAATTCTACAATCCCTTAAAAAAATGTTAGTGAAAAAAAGTCATTATTTTGCATTAAGTCAAAAGTTATACATGTTTTTGTCACCGCGCTCGCTTGTTGCTGCGCCAAAATTCGTATGTGTTGGGCCTATGAGTTTTGTTGCAGAAGCGAATATTGGGAACTTTCAGCGAACACTATTGAACATTGTTGATACATTGCAAACATGTTTCCGTTAATTGAGTGATAGAAAATTTGTTCTCTGAACGGCGAGCTACGTCAACTGCCAAATGAAATAATTGTCCTTAATTTTAAGGAAAAGGACTTCTTCAATTACTTCTCACACTTCACTATGATATTTAGAGAAAAAATTGTATTCATAGCCACCACTTTAAAATGTTAAAAAACTGCCAGAAAAATGAATAAACATGTTTATTTAATTTATTTATTTTTAATTTGCATAAAATCTCAACCGTTGAGTGGATCAAAAATACTTAACGGTGCGTTTAGAAAATTATGACTCCACGATTGTGTTCGCTGAAAGTGCTTATTGTCACAATCGCGCAAGATATTGTGCTTGTAAATATAAAGAGCAATTCAGACATAGCAAGTGAAACTTCTTTTGGCTTGCCCATTCATAAACCAAATTTCGCGAAGCGCTGCTATAAACATTCTCACTATACAAGAATTATAGTTGCTCACATGTTTTGACTCCTATTCTTTTGTTAAGATGCAGCCTTTTAATTGTGAAAAACTTTGGTAAGGTATGTAGGTACCAACGAGTTGGAAAAAATAATGTCACTTACAAAGTCTGAAAGCACTCATAGCCAAAATAAATGTCAAATTCTTCTTCTTATACTTTGCTTGCAACAAAAGTTGAAAGTTGGCTCCTTTTGCATGTTGGATGCTGTTCATGCAATATTTGCCGCTTTCCATGTGAACGCATGCAATCTACTTTACAACACAAATCGTATGTGTCGTACATTTCAGAAATCGAATGTTATATCTGTAAAACTCTTGATACAAAGCGATGAATGAACACTACAGTTATAAATAAAATAATTAAACAAAATTGTTAAGTTAAACGGTTTTATTGAAAACAATACTTACATGAAGAAATAATACTACTACAGGCTAGAAAATAATTAGGTAGGTCCAAGGTACTAGTCATCACACTCCTCACCAATCTAAGGAGTTGATCAGACAATTAAATAAAAGTGTTGGGCACGTGAAATTTCTAAAAATGTGAGGCGTAGAAGGTTATGCTACAAGGATCAATAGGAATTTGACGCGTCCAACTTAAACATTTTTTTTTAATTATTTGATTTTCAAATTTTTAGTCTTAATTGCCTATTATTTCTCATTCTATTTAGTTAATTTCAAGTAAGTAAGTAAGTGACTCATTATTAGAAGGGCTCTTTCCTGACAATTTGTTACAATCTAAGTCCTCAACACATAGTCATTCCAAAGATTATATCAACTATTAAATTGATATTTTTAAAAATTATTTATTTTTGGTTTGAAGTAAAAAATTTATTAAATCAAAAATTTTCATTTTGATATATCTATAATTTTCATTTACAAAATCTAATGTGATTACAAAATATTTAAAGTATAAAATACAAAGTTAACAATTTTATAAAAAATAATAAACACTATGTTTACTCCCCTTCCAAAAATGTGTTAATTGCGTTAAAAATTTATGTTGGCATTGGTGTAAGTACCAAATCTTTTGATGATTCGATGTACTTGATAGCTTATTCTTAGGTGTTGATATTGTTTACTTATTGTATTAATATTTTATGTATATTAATATTTGGCTGTGTTATTGCTATGTTGCTGAGCTAAAAATAACTTAATAGCTGTTTGTTAAATATTGTCAATTATAATGATGTGTCTGAAGAACCTAGAATCAGGTTGAATGATAGTAAATGGCAACTTTGTGTGCACAATTACTCAAATTTAAAAACTTGTATTATGCAGAATATATGTTCAATATATAATTGTACTCTGCATAATGTATCTCCAAGTTGTTGATAAGGAATGAGGTTGATATGAAGTTGTCATATGATTTTAATTTCAATATGAAAGAATTGGTATATGTCAATAAAAAATATTTTAAGACATCGTTTGAGATTTTTTCAAATTTATTGTAGTAATTAGTTTGTTTTTAAAAATTTGAATACCTTAACTTCGAAGTTATTAGAGGTGAAAATTTCCCGAATGCCTTCATCAGTGTACGATGATGGAATGCTACTTAAATGCAAAATAGCTGATGATGGGTAAATGTTCTGATAATTTTAAGTCCGTTGGTGGGATCGCCAATATATCAACTATTGAATTGATATTTTTAAAAATTACTTATTTTTGGTTTGAAGTATAAAATTTATATTATTTATATATATTTTCATATATCTAAAATTATTTTTTTACAAAAACTAATACGATTACAAAATATTTAAAATTTAAAGTATAAAATACAAAGTTATTAATTTTATAACAAATAATAAACACTATAAAAACTCTAATCGACTCTGCGTCACGTATGCCTGTCTCTCCACGAACTCCAAAATATTTTGATGTCCCTTCTACCGGACTGTATGTAATATTTGTTCCAAATATGAGCCAAATCGAACATCATTGGTCGCTTTCTATTCATGTATGTATTATGTGTTCCAAATATGAAACAAATCGGACACACAAATACGATTTTTTGAAATATTTCGATCCATGCACCACCTATCGGAGTTTTTTTTCTTATTATTGCATTGCTATCGGTTTCTGAACTACATTCCAAGTTTGAAGCTTGTAGCGTATCGGAAAGTTACTTAAATTTCAATTACAAAATTTGTGTCGGCCAGCCAGCCAGCCAGCCTGTCAAGTCAAACTAAATAAAACCGTTTAATAAAGATAGCGGGAATTCGAAAAAAAAATTTTTACTCCCAAACGATTTTTATTTATAAAAAATATAATCGTTAGATAACAAGTAATTAAAAAATTTTAGTTTTTATTTAAGTTTATTGCTGCACTTGTACTTTGGCCACAATATCGCTCCAAAACGTTGCATATTCCTTTAAAACTGTGCCCCTGCAAATAAAGAAAATAATTGCTATATTTAATTTAGGTACTTTTTATAAATTACGTAGCTCATAGACTCTATTTATGAAAAAAATATAGAATAAAGTCTGCTAATTCTATCTGTCGAGATCTGCTCTCGAATGTTTATATATGTAGTTCAGATCCAGAAGGGTGATTTTAATATCAGCGCTGCAATCAAAATTCGGAGTGAGGTAACCAAAAGAGTAAACTGATTATAAAGCGGGATATACCACCGAGGGTATGTATTTTGATTACACAATTCCAAGTTATGAAGCATGGAAATATGAATACCAATAGAGTTATGATCTAATAATTGTCTAGAAAACGAGTGATTTTAAACGGCACTAAACAAGCTCTTTTACGTGTTGGATTGGCATTAAAAAAAAGTTTTAAATCTCTAGTGGCAATGCTGTTAAAACCGGTTAAAACATCACGGAATCGGTTCTTGTGACTTAGTGAAAAATAAAAAGTAAATACAACGCACGATATACCACTGCGGCAGAACAACGTCTGCCAAGTCTGCTTGTAACAATGGTGCAAAAATGTACAATCATTTTGATTTACAATTAATAATTGTTCTGATTATTTGATTGTAATCAAACTTGATTGCTTTCTTGTGATTATCAAATTAATAATCTGCAATCTATTTAAAATGAAAAATTGCAACACAATTTGATTGCTTTTTTGTGACTGTAAAATTTGCAATCTACAATCATTTTACAATTATATATTGCAAATAAATTGGATATGTTTTTTGTGATGGGAAAAATTGCAGTCTGCAATAAACTTTATAGAAGCATATCATTTGCAGTTAATCTGATTGCAATGGTTTAAGAGACGCAATGAAATACTATGATTGCAATCATCAAATAATTAGTTATTTGTAATTTGGGGAACTCGCTTTGTCTTGCAAATTAATTGCACGGAATGCATAGATTGAAGGGATCTAGCGGGTACTAAAAATGCTTTTATAGTGTTTGTTTTTCGGCAGCAGGTTAGGTTAAATCTTATTATTTTTTTGTCAATAAAAGAGTAGTAAATAACCGATAATATTCCCAATTCAAATATATACATATATAACCCACTCATAATTGACATGTTGTAACCATTTATATAATTTCGTTCAAAAAATTCGTTCAAAATTGTTTTTATAGAAATATTATTTCAAAGCCATATAAATCTACGGTGTTCACAACGTTCATATATTTTAAGAGTTCAAGATCAAAAAACCCAAGATACAGTTTTGTAGCCATTAAATTTCAATCTAACAAGGTGCCACTTTTGAGCAGTTTTAAAGTCGCTTTGACCTGAAAACAATTCTAAAAATTCTAAGCGATTTTAAGCGACCGTATTACCGAAAGTATTACTTTTACAATAAGAACGAATTTTGGCTTATTTGGGGGGTTGCCATATTGATTGTTACTTACGTTCCATATTCTATACATTTTTTTCATGCGACTAAAATTAGCTTTTATATTTTTAAATACTGGGATGCTGCTTTAAAAATATAAATTTTTATATCATGAAGTCAATTCTCCTGGGGGGAGGGTTTGAACACCCCCCTGCGGCCGAGCCTGTCTCATTGTATTGCCTAGGATATAAACAATACACGCACCCTACTACGTAAACGTTATTGCAAGATTTTTATCTACTGAAGGCCAAGAAATTGTATAATTCATTGTACCCCAGTACCACGGTGCCAATGCTATTCATAAAAGGGGAAAAAAACAGTTTTTTGATATTAATTGCAGTACAAATTTTTGTACAGTTAATGATTTAAGCCTAGACCCTCTTGCAATCAATAATCGTAGCAGAAAAGTGTATGCAATCACATACACACAAATGATTGTCGATTGCTATTTTCATACAATCAATCATTGTACAGTCAACGATCGTAAGCAAAACGAGATTGCAGTCACATACTCAGAAGTGATTATAGACTGTAATTTTAACAATCATAAAAAATACAACCACAAAATATAATGTGATTTGAATAATTGTTTTACTTTTTGGGTGACAACAAATTTGATTGCAATATTTTACAACTCTGACCAGTACTGAATAAAATCTATGACATATTAGTAATACAACATAAAATTTGACAGTGGTTTAGCCTTAAATGCATATAATTACTCTGAATCATTATAATTATTGAATTACTTAGATTTTTGTGGTGGCTGCATTTATGTATGTCTTCATGCGTAAGTGGGTTACAATATTCTTTTTTGCAAACAAAACTTCCTTTTTGGTCGATCAAGTTATATCCCCATTCATGCCAGCTTTTATTTGTAAAAGAGCAGCGGACAATATCACGAGACATAAAATGATAACCGGCCTAAGTTGATTGACCCACTTGCCTTTTGCATTAGCCCATAGATCGAGTGTTTGCTGTATATCGGAAAATTTGGTTTCAAATGTTAAATGCATACATACATACATACTAACTATTTACAAATATTGCACAATTTTCAATATTTATTAGTTGATTCATTAACCATGTTTTACGATCTCTTTTTGTTTATTCTTTTGGAACATTTCGTGTTGAAATCCATATTGCACAAAACTCAATCAACTATTTGGTACTAACATAGTTCATACTAGCGTATGTAGTAAATATGCTAATATGTATATGTGTGTGTGCATACATGTGTAAAAATGTACATATATACGCACAATTATTTGGTTCCTCTAATTTAAATTAAAATATAACAAAAAAACATTTTATTCTAGATATTTCCACAATATTTGCCATGTAACGCCGGCCGGAATAAAAGGTTCACCTGAGCGTTTTGAAAAACTACAAACAGGGTTCCTAGATCTGGTCAGTGGCGTCGTGAGGTTTTCTTGCGCCCAGGGAAAAACATTTTAAATTTATCATTTAAAATTTTTCTTTTTCCACACTTAAAATGTTTAGGCCACTTAGGTGACCTTGCCCCATCAAAATCAGTTTTAATTTGCTGAATAAACGTTCCCAGCTAGCAATTGATACTGAGTATTTGAAGTGCCACTCGCAAGTTTGGAAAAACATCTTCTACATACGACATTATAAAAGTAAGTAATTCCAACGCATTTTTAGGTTTCTTTTCTACTTCGAAGTAATATTTTTCAGAAATTAGTTATAATAAAAATAAAAATTATGCAGGAAGTTCTGCTTTGCGGATCAATTGGCGCCCCAGTGAGTAGCTCCCGGGGCAAGATGCCCCCTTGACATGTACAAGTCACTTGTGGTGCAATGTCAGTATATATATATTTTTTCGCTTTGAAACGAAAAAAATGGGCTTTAGTTTGAGCAACACAAAATAAAAAATTGAAGCACGCTCATTTCACAAAAAGTTGCAAAACTTTAAAAAGTTGAAAAAAGTTATTACAAAAAATTGTAAATTTTTCTTTATATTTTTTTTTGTAAAGTACAAAAAAGTGCTATAGGATTATCACTTTTTTTATTGATAATAAAAAAAATCCCAAGAAAAAATGCCATTTTTCGACACTCTGTATTCTCGCAATCTTTTCATATTTGGGTCCCTCCGCTTGCACTGGTGATGTACCCTACAAATACAACATTTTTACTAACTTTTGGTAGATTTTGGAAATATCAAGTTTATCGAGTGGGAACACTTGTCCTGAAAAGCCCCATATATGTACATATGTACATTAACCTGGGTCGATTTTTATGGACGAAACTTAACCGATATCGCGCCATCGATTTTCGGATTTGGTCTCAGGAAAAAAAAGTTCCACTACGCATACCCAAAAAAAAATAATTTTCGAGCCTGCGAAAAGGGTAAATTTTTCGACCAAAACACTCCCCAAACCCAAAAAAATATTTTTTTTTCAAAACACTGTTGTAAAAACGTTGGCGATAACAGTATTTGAAAAAAAATATATATATTTTTTTGGGTTTTGGGGAGTGTTTTGGTCGAAAAATTGACCCTTTCGACATTTTTTTTTCGCAGGCTCGAAAATTATTTTTTTTGGGCATGCGTAGTGGAACTTTTTTTCCTGAGCACGAATCCTATCGAAAAGTTGATGGCGCGATATCGGTTAATAAATCGACCCAGCCTAATGTACATATATATAATAAGGTATGTTCAGCAGTCTTCCTCTAATTCAAGGGGCTGTGTAGCGAGGCTCTTGCGACCCCAAGCTCCTCATGGAACTTGAAGGTGGGGAGGAAGGGATGGCCTGAAGGTTTAATGTGGCCATATAGATCGTTCCCGAGATGGTCGGGCTAGTACCTTAATGGTGCGGTTTTACCGGAGCGTACCGGATCTGTATCCGAAAGGACCATCACATCGATAACACTCCCCAAAACCTTCGGGGAGGAACCTTTTCGCTACACACACACAAAACAAGCAGTCTCTCTATAACACTCCCCAAAGCCTTCGGGAGAAACCTTATCGCTACAACAAATACAAAAACAAGCAGTCTCCTCTATGACAATATGTAGTGGAATCCGCTACCGGAATTTAGAAACATAATTTAGGAAGTGACAGTCTGATCGTTAACTGAGTAGCTCTTAAAACATAAAGATCTGTTGCATAAACTAGATTTGGCCTTATTATAATAGTCTTAATCTATCTCAGAGTATCAGAACCTGCAGCGGGTATGGATAAGATTAAACTGTTTTTGGCGCCAGGCGTTCTGCAGTTGACGTTTCCTACATAATAATTGGTAAATAAACAAATAAACGTAAGACGCGATAACTTCCGAAGAGATTTAAGGCCGAATTTGAGTCATATTCATTTTTTAATTTTCCTCATTTTTTAATTTTTCCTACTTGCTATAAAATGAAACAGAATGAAACAAAATAATAAAAAATAAAATGAAGTAAAATAAAAAAAAATGAGATAAAATTTAATAAAATAAAGTAAAAAAAAATAAAATATAAAAAGAAAGAAAAAAAAGAAAACAAAATTTATTTGTATGAATTAAGCGGGGGTTGCCCTTATTGTTGTTAAATGTATGAAAACATTTATTTGAAGCAATTTTTAATTTCTAATTTATTTAATAATTTGGGAAAAATTAAACAACGTGACATCAGGGCGGACAAGGCGACAGCTGTTTCGATTATATCTTGTAAATCTCTTCAAAGCCTTTTCTCACGGGAGTGGGATTTGAACTCGCACTCCTACGATGGATGAAGTGTTACAAACGCATTCAGCCACGTCATGCCTAGTTGTTGTAAAGTTTATCCCACTTGCCTTCCTTGCGTATTTTATTCTTTTGCACAGTACATACTTTGTATGTAATCATATGTTAAAGTTATGCTTGTAGGTAATAAAATCAAATAATATACTTACAAAATAAAAAAATTTTAATAAAATAAAATTAATAAAAATACAATAAAATATAATGAAATAAAACAAAACAAAATAAAATAAAAAACGCTCAGCTCCCGAAAAGCTAGCTGATGAAGAAGTGAAATTAAACATGCAGAACACGCGTGTCACATTTTTCCATTAAATAAAAAACTCAATAATATATTATATTAAATTAAAATAAAATAAAATATATTTTAATTTAATAAAATGAAATGAAATAAAAAAAAATTAAATGAAATAAAATAAAATAAAACAAATAAATTTCTATATTAAATTAAAATATAATAAAAACGAAATATACCAAAAAGCGGTACTTGATAAAATAAATGTAAAATAAAATAAAGTAATTATTCATTCGTTTTTCTTACATAGCATTTCATTTTAAATCAATTAATTTATTTTATTTTGTTTGCTTTACTTTAATTTATATTATAAAGTTTTTTATCTAGTTCGTTGGGTGCGAAATCTTCATACAAAGTCTTAATTTCTCAACAAAAGAAAATGAAGTCCACCAGACTTTTCAAATAAAAATAACACCGGCCAAAATTAGGGAATAGAGCCATTTTTTTTAGGAAATAGCGCCCGCGGGCGTTATTGCACGGCACCGATACTAAGGCCTCATAAAATATTGGTATAAAATTAT
The DNA here is from genome assembly GCA_029619165.1 of Eurosta solidaginis. NCBI lineage: Eukaryota > Metazoa > Arthropoda > Insecta > Diptera > Tephritidae > Eurosta > Eurosta solidaginis. The sequence continues at coordinate 28,537 of JARSSU010034514.1, forward strand.
AGAATGTCACTGAACCGCAAAAGTATGGATATGGACACGTATCTTATCAAAGTTCACATCCCACTCTATACCAAGGGCAGACTGAATCAGATTTCCCAAACTTGTAACTGTGGCCTATATTGAAAGTTTTTCGGCTAAAAATGAACCAAGAAAAGTTAGTTTATCGAGTTCACGTATCTTTTAAAAGCTAACACTGGCTACTACTAAGAAAATAAAGCACATATATGAGTCTTATCAGTCAACGTATGAACAAGGTCAAGTTCTGTCTAATCTCAGCTAATTATATGTAATTTTTTTTTAATTCGTATCATTGATTTGTATAATAAGAATATATGAACGGTAGGTGGAAAAAACGGGATTTATATGAGTGAATAAATTGAATATTGCAAACATATCCGTAAAAGTGCGGTAAAAAAGTTCAATAGAAAGGGGACTAATCGTTTTTTTTTATTCCAATAGGGATACGTCGATTCACACAAAAAATAAAGGACTCATCGTCTTTTCCATAAGAAGAGGTTGAAATAAATCATTAAACTAAGGATGGGCATATTATGACACTTAGCAAATAGGAGATGGAGGATACGGAGCTAAATGTCACCTTTGTTCATGCGCAACGGATCGACGGACTTCGATCAAATCATGAAGGAAATGGAATTGTATCGTACGTTGTTGGACCATTTTTGGGCTATTTCGGGATAACTTCAGGGACACTTCAGGATTATTTTAGAATCAAAATACTTACGTAAAGTATACTCGTCCTTTTTTATTTTGTGGCGCTTTCCAAATAAGCTTCGCTCCCAACTTGTCCCTATTATCCGAATGCGTGATTGCTGAACATTCTGGTATAGTTTTGGTATTCTCGCTTTGTACCCATTCACCGATCCATTCATTGGAATTGGCATCGCGCGCTTGTTAAAAAGAATCCACGAAACGTTGCTGTCTGATCAACTGGATAAACCAAGACTGTAAAAGAAAATTTATTTATTATATAACTAATTGATTTTTTTGAACTTTAGTGTGTACAGATATTATTGTGCACTTGGTTTAAAGAGCCAGTTTGATACCAGGAGCACAATAGCTCTTTGAAGCTCCATTGTAATATAATCATAAACTGTTCTTTATCTATAAATTAGGGCTAGTAACGTTTTCCCACGAAATTCATATGGAACGACAAATACAACGACCATCTAGAGATGTAAGGTCCACGCAACCATACCAAAACTCCTAGGTTCAAACCCCCGCAACATCGTTAAAACTCCAGAATAATGCGATTCTAAATAAGGTCGCCAGCTGTTTGGTAATGCTTAAAAGTGTTTTTCTTCCTCTTATCCTCTCCACTCAAACGGAGACTCAATGTCAAGTTGAATACGTCGTCACCATAAAAAATTTCAAAAGTTTAGGTTTCTATGTATGATTGACAAGGTAAAGTAAGGTTCTAAAACTAAAAAGCAACAACATCTGGGCTGCGAAGTTCAAAGTCCAAATTAATTAAGAATTTATTGCAGAGTGATTCGTTTGGATACGTTGAGATTTGAATATTTGTGGGAAGCATGCGGGCTCTAATGATGTCTCTTCATTACAAAAGGTTGCCCGACAGCAATAAGAGCAAATCCACACAACCTGCAACATCTTTAAGATATACTGAGTCACAATCGATCTCCTCACTACTCACCCGCAATCTGTTGTCCAGGATAAAAAGTTTCCGAATCAGCGACTACTTCAAAAGGATTTGTATGCTCAGGCTGAGTGCGCGCTTTTCCATGATTTGGTTGATTGGCGCGTTGTTTAACACAAGTGTCGGCAGGAGCACCATCCGGAAAAGCATTTGCTGTACTGAGCAAAGTAAGCGCAAACCAAAACAGACTGCGCAAAGAGTCATCTCGAAACACTGAATTTTCACTAAAAAAACACTTCAATACACGGTTACTCCGATAAATAATGTTCTGCACTAATTTATTTAAATTTTTAATAATTATTTATTTTTTTGCAAGTTTATTTGCAATAATTTATTGCGATAATTTATTTCCGCAAACTATTTAGAGGCGCGCGAGTTCTTGTTTGTTCTGCTTTAAAGCAAATCTGATTTGTATCTGAATCTCATATCCGAAAGTCAAACGCTTTTTTATTAAGTCTGAACGTACAAAGTTTGTTTTGAACAATTTAAGCATAGACCACCATATGTACATATGTGTGTACGTGTGTTGCTTTGTTGCTGTGGTGCACGTTCATTGAATACTTGCGTGGGAACGTCTGAAATAGCGATCGATGCTGAAAAACCAAAAGCTAAGCTTGTATGCTGAATGTTTGAATGGTAGTTGTTTAGGCTAAAAAAGAGACATTTGCGTTTTTTTTCTTTGCTTGTTTCAAAAAAGCTTGTGAGTTTTTGTTCTCATTTTCAAAAAAGTAACTACTCGAAGTATGAACCTATAATGCAAAGGTAAAATAAACAAATGCAGGTATGAGCGTGAATGTGTTTTGTTACTACTTCTTTTGCTTCTAGATGGTCAGCTATAAATTTGCAGTAAGCGTAGAGGTTTTTGACCGCTTAAGCAATAATATGTGTTACAAAATCCAGATTTGAAAAGCTTAACATATATAATTTTTTGCAATGTGTCTATGAATGTGTATTGGTTGACCTAATACTTTTTAAATAAATTGTACATTTATATGTAGAATAAAAATATAAGTGTTTACTCTGTACCACCTGTACCAACAAAATAGGAATAATGAGCTCGGAATTTCACATGACATGGCTGCTACTGTGGATCAGAAGGTAGCAGACCTGGAAACTTCTGATTTTTTGTTGTTAAGTGAATCGCTTCATTGCAGCGATGTACATAGTTCCGAATGAGAAAACCATTTTTTTTACATCCAGATACAAGCACTTTCGGAGGATATAATGTCAAATGAGCTTATATCCATTTCGAATAGACACAAGATCATATCAAATGGTCTCAGCGCCAAAGTTTAATTGGTTACAGGGGCCAGCGATATTAACATTATGCCCATGGTGAGGCGACAAAAGGTCAACGGCCACAAGGTCAATTGACGTTATGACCACTTCAATTGGCAGTAAGTTTATTTGGCCTTATGATAACTTCAAAATTGATTTAACTTTATGGCCATTTAGGCTTTTCTTTTGACTTTGTGACCATTTCGGAAAAATACCATAACCATATATAAAATTTAAATCCAGCAAAAAGCTGCTCCGGGATTGTTTAGACGTTTAGTTTCAATTGCTTTTCTTATTTCAAATAAATCCTCGTCGGCCCGACTTTAATCTGATTTTGCACTTTAATGAAACCAGAACTAGGAAAAGTAGCGTTGCGAGGCGAAGGTTAGGTTAGGTTGAACTGGCCGGTCCATGAGGACCTCACATAGACTGATTGAGTCCGTAGTGTAACCAGAAGTTTGTTTTAACGACCAAACTGAAAAATCCTATCAAAAACCAGGACCTATATTATAAAATAACTCCGTCCTCTTGGCAAATACTAGAAGCTTCCTAGGACTTAGGCCACTTGCTGCTTCTAGATCTGACAGCTGTATCACTCCTAATAGCTGGAGTCTTAGTCTGGCAAGTGCAGGGCACGAGCACAGAACGTGCTCGATCGTTTCCTCCTATCACTGACCAAGCCTAATTTAAAGGCATGTGACGCCAGAAGGCAGTGTCCAGTCAGAATACCCGTCATGAGTCTACAGTCCTCTCTTTTTATACTCAGTTGAGCAGAGCTCACAGAGTATATTAACTTTGATTGGATAACGGTTGGTTGTACAGGTATAAAGGAATCGAGATAGATATAGACTTCCATATATCAAAATCATCAGGATCGAAAAAAATTTGATTGAGCCATGTCCGTCGTCCGTCCGTTAACACGATAACTTGAGTAAATTTTGATGTATCTTGATGAAATTTGGTATGTAGGTTCCTGAGCACTCATCTCAGATCGCTATTTAAAATGAACAATATCGGACTATAACCACGCCCACTTTTTCGATACCGAAAATTTCGAAAAACCGAAAAAGTGCGATAATTCATTACCAAAGACGGATAAAGCGATGAAACTTGGTAGGTGAGTTGAACTTATGACGCAGAATAGAAAATTAGTAAATTTTGGACAATGGGCGTGGCACCGCCCACTTTTAAAATACGGTAATTTAAAATTTTTGCAAGCTGTACTTTGGGAGTCGTTGAAGATATCATGATGAAATTTGGCAGAAACGTTACTCCTATTACTATACGTATGCTTAATAAAAATTAGCAAATTCGGAGAACGACCACGCCCACTTTAAAAAAATTTTTTTTAAGTCAAATTTTAACAAAAAATTTAATATCTTTACAGTATATAAGTAAATTATGTCAACATTCACTCCAGTAATGATATGGTGCAACAAAATGTAAAAATAAAAGAAATTTCCAAATGGGCGTGGCTCCGCCCTTTTTCATTTAATTTTCTAGGATACTTTTAATGCCATAAGTCGAACAAAATTTAAATTTGGTAGGGGCTTAGATTCTGGGACGAGAACTTATTTCTGTGAAAAAGGGCGAAACGGTTGAAGCCACGCCCAGTTTTTATACACAGTCGACCGTCTGTCCTTCCGCCCGGCCGTTAGCACGATAACTTGAGCAAAAATCGATATATCTTTACTAAACTCGGTTTCTCGACTTATCTGAACTCACTTTGTATTGGAATAAAAAATGGCCGAAATCCGACTATGACCACGCCCACTTTTTCGATATCGAAAATTACGAAAACAAAAACCAAAAAAATGCCATAATTCTATACCAAATACGAAAAAAGGGATGAAACATTGTATTTGGATTGGTATATTCACGCAAAATATAACTTTAGAAAAAAACGTTGTAAAATGGGTGTGGCACCTACCATATTAAGTAGAATGAAATGAAAAAGTTTCTGCAGGGAGAAATAAAATTGAAATCTTGGCAGGAATACTGTTCGTGGTATTATATATGTATATAAATAAATTGCGGTATCCAACAGATGATGTTCTGGGTCACCCTGGTCCACCTTTTTGGTCGATATCTGGAAAACGCCTTCTCATATACAACTACCACCACTCCCTTTTAAAGTCTCATTAATACTTTAATTTGATACCCATTATCGTACAAACAAATTCTAGGGTCACCCCTGGTCCACCTTTATGCCGCTATCTCGAAAGGCGACCACCTATACAACTACCACCACTACCTTTAAACCCTCCTTAATACCTTTAATTTGATACCCATATCGTACAAACACATTTAGAGTCACCCTGTGTCCACCTTTATGGTGATATATTGAAAAGGCGCCACCTATAGAACTAAGGCCACTCCGTCATAAAATACTCTTTAATACCTTTCATTTGATACACATGTCATACAAACGCATTCCATTGTCCCAATTATCCGAATGTGTGATTGCTGAACATTCTGGTATAGCTTTCGTATTCTCGCTTTGTACCCATTCACCGATCCATTCAATAGAATTGGCATCGCGCGCTTGTAAAAAGAATCCACGAAACGTTGCCTGTCTGATCAACTGGATAAACCAAGACTGTAAACGAAAAATTTATTTATTATATAACTAATTGACTTTTTTGTAACTTTAGTGTGTACAGATATTATTGTGCACTTGGTTTAAAGAGCTAGCTTGATACCAGGAGCACAATAGTCTCTTTGAAGCTCCATTGTAATATAATCATAAACTGTCCTTTATCTATAAATTAGGGCCCAATCTAATTGGGACGTCTACGGAAGGCAAGCTTCAGGGATGCGCCCTTTGTAGTTAGCTTGTCCGCTTTTTCATTCCTATCTATTCCCATATGCCCTGGGACCCAATATAGATGTATGCTTCGCCCTGTCCCGATTCTCTCCAGAGACTGCTTACACTCTAACACGCATTTAGATGCTGTGCTATGCGAGATTATTGCCTTAATTGCTGCTTGACTGTCATATAAAAGTTAACACGGTTGCAGCTTAAGCTATTCTTTTCCAGGCTTTCTACTGCTTTGGTTAGGCTAAATTTTCCGCTGGGAAAACGCTACAGTAATCCGGCAGCCCGTAGGATCTGCTTATTTCGGATCAGCGTAGTATACCGCAGACCCTACTCCTTCCACTACTTTGGAAACATCGGTGTACACATGTATCGCCTCGTTCGCCATTTGAGCACCCTTGTCGCCAACCGTCCACCTCTATTGTGGCCTTAAGATCTCCCACGAAGCGCAGATAGGGAATCAGGTAGTCTGTTCGTCTTGTGATTGATGACGCTATACTACTATGGCCATATGGTCGGCGCTGAAGCAGCCCGAGTCTGGTTGCGGTCGTTAATGCTTTATTCTTTGCTACCAGGTCTACAGGTGGAATGTGCAGAATGGCATACAGTGCAGCCGTCGGGGTTGTTTTCAGGGCTCCCGTAATGCTAAGCATCGATAGTCTGCATACCCCCTCAAATATTTTGAGGTATGTTGTTTTTTGTGTGGCTTTCCACCAAACAAGAACTCCATAGTATAGAATAGGGCTTACAATCGCTGTAAAAACCCATATGAGAAAGAGAGGGCGATAGGTCTCACGTACACCCCAGCATTCTTTTACATGCATAGAGGGCCGTTGAGGCTTTCTTGACCCTCTCCTCCTCGTTGAGCTTCCATGACAGCTTACTGTCTAGGATGATTCCTAGATATTTTGTTCAAGGTTTCTCCTGTAAGGTCACCCCTCCTAACTTAGGCCTGCTCCAATTTGGGACCTTGTACCTCTTTGTAAACCATCCCATATCCCGAAGCGCTCGATCCATCAAGAACTAATCGTTGGAAGGCACTTTTCCACTTATGACAATTGCAACGTCATCTGCGTAAGCCATAAGTTTTACGGGTCCCTAATCGAATTGCCTGAGCAGTTGGTTGATGACCAGCGTCCACAGCAGAGGTGATAGCACCCTTCCCTACGGCGTGCCCCTGTCCACTGATTTCGTGGCCTCGTACAATCCCCATTGTGATGTAATCTTTCTAGCAATTTAACATGCAGCCGATCCATCTGATTAAGGCAGGATGTACTTGAAGGTATTAAGACCATCCATAATCGCCCATTTTACACATTATTGAAAGCCCGGTAATGTCAAGAAGACTCCTAGAGCATACTCCTTATATTCCAGGGATTTCTCTATGCTTATTACCACCCTATGCAATGCGGTATATACCGACTTGTCTTTGGTGTACGCATGCTGTGTTGTGGAGAGCAGCTTTTCATCCACGTTGGACTTTATGTACACATCTATCAGCCTCTCAAAGGTTTTGAGCAGAAATGATGTTAAGCTAATGGGTCGATAGGTCCAAGAGTGCGGTACATGAATCAGCCTTATGCACCCATCCAATATTATTTTAAGCCATTCCACGACCGCCATACTTGAAACTTGTAGCATGGCCGGAATATACCGTCTGGGCCCGGCGATTTAAACTTAGAAAACGTTTTCACTGCCCATTCGATGTTGATATCGGTCACCAAAGCCGTCACTACTAGCTCCGTGATCGAAGTGTGAGTGATGTCTGCTGGCTCTTCTAAACCGTCTCCCGATGGGAAATGTGTATGGAGTAGCACCTCAAGGGATTCCTCACTATTACGTGACCATTCCCCGTTCTCTTTCTTTATTAGTCCCTGGGCTATGTTTCCCTTTGCTAGGACTTTTTTCAACCGTGCAGTTTCGCTGGAGCACTCTATGTCCGTACAGAAACTTTTCCATGAGTTTCTCTTCGCCCTGGTAATTTCACGCTTGTAGATCCTCAGTAGATCCCTGTACTCGTCCCGGCACGCTTCGCTTTCCGCTGTCTTTGCGAGCTTAAACATTTCTTTTACCTGTCTTCTTAGAAGACTCAGCTCATTGCTCCACCATGGCGGCTTTGCTTTTCCTCTGAATCTTCTTAGAGGGCAAGCTTTGTTATACGCAGTCATAAGCGTCCTTGTTAGGAATTCATTCGACTCCTCCAGTTCCTCTACATTAGAAACCTCTTTGGGTTGTCCCAGTTTTGTTTCTACATGTTCTGGAATTTAGTCCAGTTCGTTGACCTAGGGTCTCTAAAGGTTCCTCACTTCTCTACCCTCTTTAGGGGGATGCTGAAGCTGATATACGCATGGTCGGAGAAGGATGGTCTATCAAGAACCCTCCAATCATACCTTGATATATCACGCTCGGAGCTCAATGTAATATCCAGAACATTACTGGATGTTGGACCAATGTATGTAGGGACATTTCCCCTGTTGGCTATCTGCAAATTGGTTTGCAGGATGTAACAATGTAGAAATTCGCCTCTCTCGTTTCGTATCTGCTCCTCCCCACGCATTGTGGTGCGGATTTGCATCTGCGCCTATGACCAACCGCCCTTTGCGACCTTCCTCCTGTACTAGCCTTTTGCACTCCATCGGTGGAACCTCCGCAGCATGGGCCATGTAGCAGGACGCCAGGATAAATGCCTGCTTATTCTTTTGCTCAACGGCCACCGCTACGAGATCCTCAGTGGTGTAATTAGGCAGCATATATGAATGCAGCTGTTTCCTTACCATTACTACAGCTCGCACCCGTCCTTTCGTTTGCGCGTAGGCGAAAATCTTATCTAAACTTTTAGATAATAAGTTTCTTATATCAGAGAAAACCTCAGTGGGCTAGTTTTATATCATTTTCACTAGAATGGGACTAAAATATAGGAAAAGGAGAACGAAAATTTGAAATTAAAAATATTGTTCTTTTCATTCGACTGAGCAATAAACATAGCTGTAATTGAAAACTTGTTAACAGTTTATTAGAAACAAAGTAATTGGCCTTATGGCCACTTGAGAAAAAAAAGATTTAACTTTGTGAGCATTTCGGAAAAGGAGAATGGTCACAAAATTACATTAACATGGTTGCCTTTTGAAATTTGACCTTGCGACTATTTCATACGGTCATAACTTCAATTGACTTTGTTGCAAGTTGAAGTGGTCATTAGGTCAATTGACGCTATGGAAGTTGACCTTATGTCAACCCTCGATTTATTACATCCATACCGAATTCTTTTTGGAGGTATGGCATAAAGTCAACGGCCATAATGTCAATTGATCTTATGACCCCTTCGAAGGCCACAAGGTTAATCAAAATTATGACCATATGAAATGGACGCAGCCTCAAAGTTCAAATGGTTACTTGTCTACGATGTGACATTGTAAGCTTCTATTTTTTGATATGCTCAAAGTCACTGCATTTTTTCAGTCGCCATAATGTCAATTATTTTGTTTTTTTCTTTTTGTTTTAATCCCCAAGGTTTTGGAGACTGTTATCGATGTTGATGATGCTTTGCCGGATATACATCCCTGCAAAAATCGCGAGTACTCCATGCATGCATGTATGGAGTACTCGCTATAGACCAGGCAAGGCTCCAAAATTAACCACAATTCATACAAAATATATGGTCCAATTAACTTTGCGATGTCCTAGGACTGCACCATATACTCCAGCTCAGCATTATATCAGAGTAATCCATGGAGTACTCCAGTATGACACAAGTGGATCACATGATCCAACGATTTTTGCAGGAATAGATCTGATACGTTATGATAACAAGCGCCATTGAGGAACTAGTCCGACTACCGCAAGAACGATTTACAAAAGCTGCTATTGTATTTATGTGAAAATATTTGAGTGTATATTTTGCTTTCATTCCAGTGAAAATGGGATTATATATAATCAGTTTGAAGTGACCATAAGCTCAACTGATCTATGGCTGTTGACCTTATGCCGCGCCACCATATTTTCACTGTGTCCTTCAGAATCTCGGCAGCTGCTCATAAAGCGACTTAATGACTACTCCAAGTCAGCATCAATGTAGCTAATATAGCTAGAATTGTGTGTATATTCAACCGCATCGCAGAGACTATCATCATTTAGTGCCCTATGACTACTTCATTCACCATAGAGAGATTTGGTTAAGTGAACTTTAGAAGCTGGTCGCGCTTGGCGTGAGCAAAAGTAAAATCGCGCCACTGGCCGATAACGATATCAGCTCACCTTTCAATTTAATCAAAGTCCAGTCTTTATATATATACCGTACACTCGGGCGAGTGGATTTTAGTGACCTCTCACTACCGGCAAGTCGGCCGCGGGAATATTCAAAGGCCGGAGTTATCCGAATCCAGGAACCTTGTGCACAAATTTACTCTAATAAAAAACTGTGCTTTAAATCCTCATGTCCATTGAGGACTAACAGTGGCAAATTAAGGTCTTCTCCTTCGGATCTTTTGTATGATTACTAAGATAAAACTACAAAGTCGGGTTTGTGTATTTATGAGCCTCATATCAAGTGAGGCGTACGAGACTTCTGCATTAAAAGAAATTCTTAAGTTTCCAATGAACGCTACTTTTCCTGGTGTTCTGGCAGCGCTGGGGTCCGCCCTTTACCGCGGTGATGCGAATATTACCTTTCCACCCTATAAAAATGTCAACGACATCGGCATAATTGCAGCGCAAATCCGAACATGTTTAGAAATCTTCTGTAGCTGCTTCGCCCATATCTGCTCCAGCTGTTTACAGTTAGGCTATGGCTTAAATTCTTGGAATATAGTAAAAATCAAATTCCTTACAAGAGTGTAATAAAAGTTGTCACGTCTTTCAAGTACATTAAAATAAGTAGTCTGCCCCCGTTTCTTTTAAAAACATTCGAATGTCTGATTAATGCTCACGTACGGAGCAGGATTCCTCGAGAGCATGCAGCCTATTGGAATGCTTTTATACTTTGTTGTCGAATTAATAAAGGAGTCACCCGATCACAGCAGGGTGAGCTATGCATAGGGAAGTGCGCTTTATTTCCCATTGTGGGTATTGGTTGCAAACAACTTGCTCTAGGACCTTGAATGTGGGGCTGGCAAATAGTATCATATGTTGACAGCCTGTAAATCTCTGTAATCGGGATATTTCTGAGTGCGCGGCGAGACTCTCTGCAGCGGTACCTGGTTATAGTAAGGAATTGATTCGAGTTCTTTAGGACTAGCTGTCAATCGAAGACAAGCAAAAGTTGCTATTTTTCCGAGCAGGTTAAAGATTCTTGAACTAAAACTCCTTGAATCGGCCGAGTATAATTGGTGACTTCCGACCGCTCTGATACTTGTTGTTGTTGTTGTAGCGATAAGGATACTCTCCGAAGGCCTGGGGAGTGTTATCGATGTTGATGGCCCTTCGTCGGAAGCAAACAAGCACCATTAAGGCACCAGCCCGACTATCTCGGAAACGATTTAGTATGACCACATGAAACCTTCAGGGCATACTTGCGGTCGCCGCAGCCTAGATGTCAAAGAAACAAGATTCACCACGGATAGGTGAGGTTGACAATTGGGTTGGAGAAGCTATATTTTGCGCTGGCAATACCTTAAAAGCGTTGCGCACACAACCCCTTGCATCTGTTTGGTATTTTAGTCGCCTATTACGACAGGCATACCTGCCGAGGGTATATTCTAAGCCCCTTAACCCACTGGAGCCACCATTGGTGACTGGCAGGGTTAAATACATTGTGCTTATATTTTACAGAAAAGAGTTGAGGAAGCAGGAAGATTAATGTAGATGATAACACCATGAAATTTTCGCTCGCTTGATACTGCTGTGGGGGGAACGGTTTAAAAAAGCAAGCACACCATTTAATGGTGTGCACTGGACTGTTGGCCTTTGTGGTCGCAAGCGAACCGCTCTGATACTTAAAGGGGTTTAGTGTTTCGCTGGATTGTACTCTGCTTCTGGAAAAAAGCTTCTGGTCAGTTGAGAAAACGTTGGACTGAAACCATTACTTTCCTTGTTCCGAAGCCCTTCAAACGTATCACTAAAAAACAGATATAATAATTTTTATGGCGAAAAATATTTGTTTCCTGAGCGAATTCCGTAAAAAATATTCTTTTTTATGTTCATAGTCAAGTTAATCATTTGCCATCAGGACATTACTCACTTAAATAGCAGTTTTAAAGGTTTTAGCTCAATTTGCTTCTTACCCAATTTCTTAGTTTCTCAATTCGATTAACAAATTGCAAAACGCAAAATTTGCATTTCATTTATAGCCGTCTCAAATTCCCTAGATTGGCAAATGTTCCATAAATGATTCGCCCTAATGCATTTAAGTTTAACTAAGTGTACTTTATTCATTTTAATTCATGATGTGTAAAGCGAATTTATGCCAAGAATAAGTAATGAGAGCAACAAACTTGCAGGACCTCTATTCTATAGTAAAGCGCATGCGCACTGCATAGCATTCTCTCTTCGTAAATTTAACGCGTTCAGACATTTAACAGTTAACCAACAATTCGTGTTGGAATTTTGTAGTTGTTTTGGTCCAAAGCAACAACTAAGTAAATTGTTTAGGATTGTTGAACCCGAAGGCAAATCGGCTATGAATCTGCAAATTATCTAGTGATGTGAAATAATTTAGGACTCTTGATCTTTGATTTGTTCAATACTTTATTTATGTGGTGAATATGATTTGAAGACACATGAAATAGCAATAATTAAAAAAAAGTAAAGGCGGGATGCTCCTAGGCAATGCCGAAGGCCTCTCATGAATGTAAATATGTACATATATTCAAATCTTATCGGGTTTTCGAGAAGTGGCGCAGTGAACGTAAATTGTAAGTCGGTCTTGTTGAACGTTTCGCACTTTTTTATTGTCTCTCTTTTATCAGATAGTTAGTTCGTAGTAAAGCGACTTTTAAAGTTTTCCTGTTTTAGTTAGAAGCCTGCAAGTGTTTGAGGTAAATAGTGACATATTTTCTAGAAGACCAAAATACCAAATGAGTCTGAATGATGTGAAAGTTGTGGAGCGAATGATAGAAAATTTCGGAAAATGGGATGTTGGATGAGCATCAACCTTCATTTGGAACTAGCATTTGAGCTACTTTCATGGGGACCAATTCACATTCTGTGAAGTGATAAAATAAAAAAAAATAACGCATGCACAAATATTTTCAAATGTATGAAAACGGATTTTCATTTTATCACTTCGTAGAAAATGAATTGTCCCCCTGATGACTTGGGAGCTGAAAGCAAAATGATTTGGCTACACAACAGAACATTGCAAAAAGCTTCACCGATATTTTAAATTTGAAGAAAAAATTGCAATAAAAATATTTGGTATCTCAAAGCAATATAAAGTATTTGTCAAAGAGTTGAAACAGAAACTTGTTTAATTATTGGTATTTATTCAACTGTCGGGTTTATAAATCAGTATGCAATTTAACACAGCCGTTGTGGGAGGGTCCTTCCAAGTCAACTCAAACTACCAAGGGATTTTGCATTACCAAAGTTCAGTGAAATTTTAACAGGTTCTTATACTCTTCGAACAGTTGCTATGATTTAAAAAAAACATCTATTAATCGTGAGATACGAATGCTTGAAGCTTCGAGCTCTTCAGTACGTTATTCAAGTAGCGGTCTTACAAATATTATGCTAATTTTTCAAGATAGCTATAGTTCAACTAGGCAAAAAACACTAAACAAGGCCAAGTTCCTTGGAAAGAAGATTTTTTCATCGGAAAATAGGTCCCACTGGTTTTCTTACAAGCCCTTGATATGGACTAATTCGCCTATTGGTATCATTTATTCAAATACAATGTTTGTTGTTTTATTTTTTTAAAACCATTGGGATAATATACGTCAAAACTCTCAAAAACTCTACTTTTTGAAATATAATTTATAAAAACATGAGATAAAGATCCTGCCTTCGAATATTCTAAATTAACGGTTTCTCCATTTCCATGAATACTTAACGAAGAAAAGTCTTTCCGAATTTCAGAATAAAAAGGTGAATACTCCTTGTGTAACAGGACCGCACAAAAGCTTAACTCTTATGTCAGAGTCAAGGCCGGAATATAAAGATCTAAGACAATAAGCTATTTTATTTTTTTCTTCTTTTCTTTGCTAGTTCATTGCGGCTGTTGAGTAGATTATGTGGGCTGCCTGTTTAAAATCGTGTTATCTCCCACTTACGTCAAAATGCTTTGGACCTATGCTCAGATAGGGAGTTTTGAAACAAATTTTGAGGTAGTGTATTTTGGAATAAAAATTCTAACGTACATAAATACTTACTTACTTACTTATTGGCGCTTAACCATTTAAACGGTTATGTCCATCCAACAAGGTACGCCAGTCGCTCCTTCTCCTCTGCAACCGGCGCCAATTGGTCAAGGGAGTTTAAATCGTTTTCACCTGGTCCTTCCAGAGGAGTGGCGGGGGGCCCCTCTACCAATGCTTCCATAGGCGGGTTCCGATAGAACACACATTCTTTTCCGGAGCGTCATCTTTCATTCGCATAACATGGCCTAGCTAGCGCAGCCGCTGCGTTTTAATTCGCTGGACTATGTTGATGTCTGCGTAGCGCTCGTACAGCTCATGGTTAAATCTTCTTCGGTACTCGCCATCACCAACACGTATAGGTCCATAAATCTTTCGAACAACTTTTCTCTCGAACACTCCCAGAGCCGTTTCATCTGATGTTGTCATGGTCCATGCTTCTGCAGCATATAGCAGGACGGGAACGATAAGTGACTTGCTGAGTATGATTTTCGTTTGCCGAGAGAGGACTGTAGTTTTCAACTGCCTACCTAGTCCAAAGTAGCATTTATTAGCAAGAGTGATTCTTAGCTGGATTTAGAGCTGATGTTGTCGCTAGTGTTAATGCTGGTTCGCAAAAAGTCGTAACTATTTCGAAATTGTGGCTGCCAACAAGCGTGGTGCCAAGGCGCATATACGCTGACTCTTTGCTCGATAAAACTAACATAACTCTTTATCAATTCAGGAAATATTTAGCAAAAATTAATTATTTACCCCAAAACCTGTTGGCATTTAGAAATTTATTATCACTACTAATATACTACTAAAGGTACTTTTACGAGATGATAGGTAAGCTAGGTTAGGTTCAAGTTGCTGCCGTCCACATCGGAGCGGCACACTTAGGCCTTTATAGGCCCATTGCGAAACCGCACGGATTTGTTCCTACTCTCCTAATCAAAACACTTGTTGATTTTGTGAAGCTAACTAAGTGTCGTGTATTGACCTCAGCTATATCAGTCAGATCTACGAGAAACATCTTGCCCATAAAACGGTTCCTTCTTCTACCGAGCGCTGGGTATTCACAGAGTAGATGCCTAACAGTTTCAGGCTGCTCTTCGTTGTCGCAACTTCCAAATAATCATTAAATGGAGCGCCAATTCTTTCCGCATGCGGTACAATATATACGAGATGATAGACCACAAAAAAGTTCTACAACGTCCATCTTTTTGTCCAAGTTTAAATTTATCGATATTTAGACTGCAATCTGAAGTCATCTTCCATAACTTTTCACTGCACTTGGTCGCCCAGTTTACAAATATATGCATTCATATCCTTATATTAGGCACTGCTATATAAGCAATCAGAAGTCGTCGAGGTAAGTTCGAAGTCTGCGGAGGCCTAATTTCTAATTACTTTGAAACATGGGTTTCTAAGTAGTGGCTGAGCAGGGTCGGAATATCGAATAAGCTGGTAAATGTTTGGTGCTATTTCAGTTTCCCTCAATAACAAAAATGATTTTATAATTCAATGATAAGAACACACGAGTATGTCTCCTGTATAAGCAAACTGACTCATGATGATACTCTATAGCAGGGCTGTTCAAAAATTTGTATATTGAAGTGCAAATCACATACATATATGAAATTATATGTACACTGAAAATTTTTTAAATTAAAAAAAAATTATTTTAAATGTATGAGTTTTAAGCGGGGATTACCCTTATTGCTTTAAATGTATGAAAACATTTATTTGAAGCAATTTTTAATTTTATAATTTATTTAATGATTCGGGAAAAATTTAAACAACATGACATCAGACCGAACCATCGTGACCGGACCGTCTTGATGTCACATTGTTTAAATTTTTCCCAAATTATTAAATAAGTTATAAAATTAAAAATTGCTTAAAATAAATGTTTCATACATTTAAAGCAATAAGGGTAATCCCCGCTTAAAATTCATACAAATGGGCAACATTGGTTAATTCGTTGTAGTTCTATAAATAGAACAAAAAAGCAACAACACCAAGTTTCTTTGAAACCAACTTACCCACGCATAACTTTACCACATGATGCCATACGAAGTATGGACTGTGAACAAAGAAAAATATGCAAGGAAGGCGATTGGGATAAGGTTTACAACAACTAAGGCATGACGTGGGCTGAATGCGTTTGCAACACTTCAACCATCGTAGGTGTGCGGGTTCAAATCCCACTCCCGGGAGAAAAGGCTTTGAAGAGATTTACAAGGTATAATCGAAACAGCTGTCGCCTTGTCCGTCCTGATTTCATGTTGCTTATTTTAAATGTTTAAAGAATTTTGGTGGTCCCTTTAATGAATAAATATTTTTAAGAATTTTTTTATTGTCAACTTGTTAGTGTAAATTTTATATTATACCGAAGTGCTTTGGCTTCATATGGAAGTGCTTTTCTTTGCACTTTCATATGATATTTAGGCACTTTCATATCAATCAAATTGATACATTAGGGCAGAAGGGAGTGCTATGCAATTTTTTTTTATATACAAAATGTGAATTTGTATCTGTGCCTATTCTTCAAGGCAAAATAAAAAAAAAGTGCTATAAGTGTATAGGGGTTGAGCAGCTCTGCTCTATAGGGTGTAAGCAAGGTGTATTGAATTTTAGAGTGATTTAGCTGTTTAAAGTGTTGGTAACACTGCTCTGGAGCGTAAAAGATATCTGTGAATTGCACTTCGATTACCCATGGTCCCTAGCATGATTAAAGCGGGATTTACAGCCCAATCCAATAAGCACACGTGCGATAAACTTTACGTGTTTGAGTATATATGTATGACTTTTCTACGAGTTTAATACAGAGCAACATATGTATATACTAAATAGCATCGCGTCGGAGAGACAAAAGTAGAACACGGCATCGCAGGAACTTACAAATAATTTAAACGACAAATAACAATTCAGATCGCGTTGCATAGTCGAAGAGCGTTAACTTGTCGGGATAGCGTAGCGGAAGCTTTTAATTACATATATATGTACATCTATAATATATTAAAAGAGTATGAATGTATGAATGAGTAAAATAAAAAAGTAGTAGTTAAAGCAGTAGCAAAGGATAAAAGAAAAAAAACATAAAAATATTCCTGAAAAATTTAAGTTGCAAGCAATACTCAATTCAACGTGGAAATTGTGAAAATTGCAGCAAAAATACAAAAGAAGGTAAAACGGAAGTTTGAAAAAAAAGTACCTAACTATTAAATTAGAAAATTATGGATGAAAGCGTTGTGCCAAAGGATACTCAGAAGGAAATATAAGAATGATGAAAAAATTGTAATTTAATATGAAATATTGCTTAGTTTTGTGAAATAAAGAACCAGAAACCCCATTAAGTAAAGCATGAAAAGTGTTTAATAATATATTATTTAGGTCACATATAACTTTTCTCCTTTAAATGTGGGTATGTGTGTGTGTGAGTTTGCATGCGAGCCTCTTATTTACAGTGGTACAATGTGTTGCTAAAAATACGTCAATATAGAAATATTTAACTCGTCCAAATTATAAAGATCAATTGTAGCTATCAAATATATATTTAGAAAAAGTGCTAATATTGCAGTTAAATATGTGTGCGTGCTTTTGTTATTGCTATTGCTTTGTTGCAGCCACATGACTTTCCGTTATTGATACTGCAGGGTGCAGTGGTGACTAATAAAATGGAAAATTAATCAATAATTTGACAAAATCAAAAAGAAAAAATGAAAAAGAAAAATAAAAACAAAAACGAAATATTGAAAAAGTTCAAAATTTCATTATTGCAGTGTTTAGTTGGAGATAAATTTCCTTTGTATTTATTTAATTTAAGTAAATTCCCCAGCGCTTGAGATTAAACTTAATTACCTTAATGGTAATAAAATAAATAAAAATCTTTAAATAATTACAAGAATTATGCTGTGAAGCATAAAATAAAGTCCAAAAGATAAGTAATCGCAAAATATAAGAAAAATCAGAAAAAAGCAAATAAAAATTGGGCGTAGTTGGAGGCAAATCGCTTATTTGGTATTTTTTTGATTTTATTGAATTTCCTATAAAGCCGACAAAAATGTGTAGCCACTTAAAAGGATAATGAAATAAAGAAAAACCTGAAAGGAAGAAGAAAATGCCGTAAGCAATAACTAAAACATACAAAGATGCACATTCGACTGGGTCGATAAAAAGGTTGTTAAAGTTCGCCCATAAATTTGAAGTTTATATTTGAAGGGTGTTATTGTAAGTTGATAACAAAACAAAACTTAACCTAACATAACATACATTAACGTAAAAGAACACGACATAACATAGAATAATATAATATAAAATAACATAACATAACATAACACAACATAACATAACATAAAATAACACAACACAACATAACACAACATAACATCCGGTTTTTGAAAATGATATGTCATTATTTTTTATCGAGAAAATGTCTATTATTTTATTTAAGGTCCTTTTAATTTTGTTTTCCAACCAACAGCTGTAGCCCCTTAAACTATGTTTCTTGTTTCACAAAACTATGAGAAAGTGCTATGATAATATGCTTAATGATTCCCGAGCTCAAAAGGACATATGAAGGATTATAGAGCTTCTCAAGACCAAAAATGTGCAATCGCTTTCATATTGAAGCTTTGTCGGTACTGGTTTCATAACATACAAGTCGATAACACGCCTATAACAAGTAGGTAAAACTCCTATAAGAAATCGCTAACTTTCTGAAAAGGTTTCGATAAGAAAATCGATAGTTTGTTATAACTTATCGACAAATTTTTGATAACAAACGATAACTTTTTCATAACAAGTCGATAACATAACCTAACATAACTTTACGTAACATATGTATGTAACATGACGTGACTTAACATAACATAGCACAACATAACCTAACATTCGGTGTTTGAAAATGAAACGTCATTATTTTTTTATCGAGAAAAGGTCTGTTATTTCATTTAAGGCTCTTTCGAGCTTTAGCTTTGTTTGCTAACCAACAGCAGTAGCCCCTTAAACTATGTTTCTTGCTTTCCCATACTATGAAGAAACTACTATGCTGCTAAAATAACCCCAGAGCTCAAAGGTACATATAAAGGAATATAGAGCTTCTCAAGACCAAAGATGTGCCATCGCTTTAATATTGAAGTTTTATTGAATCTGGTTTCATAATAATAAGTCGATAATACGCCTATAGGAAGTAGGTAAAACACCGATAAGTCGATAACTTTTTGACAAATTTTCGAAAAGAATTGATATTTTGTGATAACTTATCGACAACTTTTTGAAAACAAAGCGATAACTTTTTCATAACAAATCGAGAGCTTTTTAATAACATATATAGAAATTTTCGAAAAAAATCGATACACTTTCGATAGTAAATCGATAATTTTTGAATAACAAACCCATAACTCGCCCATAAAAAATTTATAACTTATTGATAACGTTTGTAATTGATAGCAAATTTACTAATCGAAACTCATTCATAACTCGTCGATTATACGACTATAACCAACCGATAACTCAACTTTATTTGCTGTCTGATTTCACTCATATTTAACCCTATCGCGTACATTGTTCCCAAATTAAGCTACAGTGTGGTGATTACACCAACGGGTACATTTTCTATTCCCCTCTTTACGCATGCCAATCCCACGTACTACGCTTACCCATTACTTTCTATATTCCCCC
The DNA here is from genome assembly GCA_029619165.1 of Eurosta solidaginis. Taxonomy (NCBI): domain Eukaryota; kingdom Metazoa; phylum Arthropoda; class Insecta; order Diptera; family Tephritidae; genus Eurosta; species Eurosta solidaginis. The sequence continues at coordinate 48,263 of JARSSU010034514.1, forward strand.
TAAAGCATAATACTTGCAAAGACTTTGCTTACGCTTACACTTACCTTACGCTTATATTCTGGATTATCTAATACTGTGAGCACAGAAATTTGCACAACAACAATTTTTCCGGGAGACTCTCAATGTAAGCTTCAGATTTAGAAGCATACATTCGCAATTTTTTTTCGTACAGATGCCGATCAGTCTAATGCTTATATACACGACAGCATACTTGTGTGCACAGTAAATTTCAAAAGTAAAGGCACACTGAGTGTCTTTGCAAAATGCGCAGTGTTTTTGGGAAAATATCACTACATTTAGACATATTTAAAGCAGTTGTTGTTGTTGTTGTTGTAGCGATAAGGTTTCTCTCCCGAAGGCTATGGGGAGTGTTATCGATGTGATGGTCCTTTTCCGGATACAGATCCTGTACGCTCCGGTAACACAGCAACATTAAGGTGCTAGCCCGACCATCTCGGGAAATTTATGGCCACATTAAACTTCAGGCCATCCCTCCCTCCCTACCCCTCTAGTTCCATGAGGATCTTCGGGTCGCCAGAGCCTCATCTGTTAGTTAAACAGGATTCGCCAAGGATAGGTGAGGTTGACAATTGGGTTTGGAGAAGCTATATATTGCGCTGGCAACCTGAAAGGGTTGCGCTACACAACCCCTTGAATATGGTATTTTAGTCGCTTCTTACGACAGGCATGCCTACCCCGGATATATTCTGACTCCCTAACCCAGCTGGGGGACATTTAAGGCCGTATTTAATATCTCTAGTTGAGTTAAAATTTGACTGGAGAAAGCAAACCTTCAGATAGCTTAATCGTTTTCATCAACAAAGTGTGACCAGCTCCCAGTTAAATCGATGATGGTGACTACTTTATATAAGAAATCGCAAAAACTATTGTTAATATACGAAAAACCAACAAAACAGTTCACTTTCGTTTACACTTTTACCTGACACTTAACTTATGCGAAAGCTTCAGTTAGCATGGATAAAAATTCAAATATCGATAATTTATGATAGTTGGCTTATTGAGGATAGTGAAAGCCCTTAATGATTGTACCTTTTGCCTAAGTGCTTGACCATAGCTGTACAAGTTAAATTAGATTTCCTGATGCTTGGAGAAATCAAAAGTTAAAAATGGTTCCCTCTAAATTGCATACTGACATTATGAAAAAGAAAACAATCATTTTTTCCACCCTACTAAGGCAGCTTAATTGGTATTTTCCATATGCCTTGCTATTCCTAAATTACTAGCTTACATCGTGTTCAGCGACATACATAGAACATCTATAAAATTAAAAAAAATCAAAATTCCTAGTCGTTTCGTAGACTTAAAGCACTTCTTTAAAGTTATGCATATACACCAAATTTTGGGCTGAACAACGTCTGCCGGTTCTGCTAGTCTTCTATTAAAAGTTAAGCCTCCCGCCAAGTTTCGTCAATTTATCGATCTTAGGCAACCTCGATAAACGCCTTCTTTCGGTATTTCGAAATTCGGATTTCCATTTTTTTAAGTGGAGGTGGTCGCTAAACCGATTTTGTTTTCTTTCGTAAGAAGTACATATAACAGCAAAGATTTCCATGCCAAATTCCAGCATGATATCTTAAACGGCCTTTGATTTACGGCTTGAAAAAACTTTTAAATTGCATTTTTTTTTAAGTGTAAGCGGTGCCACACCATATCAAAGTGATAATGAATTATTTTTTTTCCCAATTTTCTAAATTTTCGAAATCGAAAAAGTAGGTTAGATTTCGCACATTCTCAATACTATCCTATTCTGGGTCCAGATAAGGCAGTACATATACAAAACTTCGTAGAGATATCGCGGTTTTTGCTCAAGTTATCGTATTAGTGAGCGGACGTTACGTACGATGTTACTTTGGATGTTTTCGCATGGTTTTTTAATGAAATATTTATGCGAATATTGGCATCAAACGAAGTTGTATGTGGTGAAATTCTGAAATTTTCTTGGCAGAGTTAATTTTGGTCACTCAGTTAATCCATAAAGCCACACATAGACTAAATGTGTTCTCAGTGTTACCAGAATTTGTTTGACCACCAAACGGAAGAACCCCAATCAGGTACCAGAATTTATGTTATAGAATAACTCCGTTATCTTGGCAAATACTAAAAGTTTTCTAGGATCTAGCTTAATTGCTGCCTGAAAATCTTGCAACTCTACCGCACTTAATAACTGGAGCTTTGACATGGCGTTTCTTTCTGCAGCTCGCACTTCCTACACCTGCTGTTACTGACGAGGCCTAACTTATAAGCATGTGACACCAGAAGGCAGTGTCCAGTTATTATGCCCAGCGTGAGCCTTAAGTCTGCCTCTTCAGAGATATGAGCCAGTTTGTGAGTCTAATATGGAAGGATTTGCACATAATCTTAGAAATTTTGTAGCATCGCGCTTTGTACACGTGTTTCCTGCTTGATGAATCATATGCATCTCCTGTCTCCTTTTAATTTCTTCCAAACGATTGGGACGTCTTTCTTAGTTTCAGCTAGTGTTACATCCTCCTTTGCCAAATCATCGGCCTCTTCGTTACCTTCTTTCCGTTTATGGCCGGGAACCCAGTATACATAGATGTATGGTTCGGCCTGAGCAAAGTTTTTACAATGCTTCTTTGCATCCCAGAATACTTCTTGATAAAGTACTGTGTGAGATTTTTGCCCTAATAGCCGCCTAAATATCAAAACATATATTGACGCGACAGCAGCTTAGCACGCTACCTCCTGAGTTTCTGTTGCTATCTCACGCTCAAATTCCGCCTGATCAGTAATCTGGTAGCCTGTGGGATCTACTTATTTGCTGGATCGACATTGTAAACATCAGACCCGACCCCTTCCATTAATTTGGAACCATCCGTATACACATACGTAGTATGTTTTGCCATTTGTGCACCTCGGCACCAACACTCTGGCTCAATTGTGGCCCAAGATCTCTTTCGAAGCTCAGGCACGGCACCATATATTCCGTTTACCCGATATTAGATGGCGCTACACTGCTGTGGCCATATGGCCTGCACTCAAGCTGCCCCGAGGCCTTATACCTTGTTGCATTTGCTAACGCGACGTTTTTGGCTATTGGGTCTCGCAGGCGGGATGTGTAGAACGACGTGTAATGCTGCCAGGCCCTACTCAGTTTTATAAACCGCATTGTGCATACGTCCCTTTATTTTAGCGATGCACTGTAATAAAAATATTTCATATTGAAATATACTCTCGTCCTGTTTGACGCTTCTTACTTCTTTCATGCAATTTCTTATTGTTCACACATATACCTATGTATGTACTATTTAACTTGTATTATATTATTTGTTTTTGGTATCAAGTGAAGTGTATGAGCGTGACATGAAGCCGTGAGGCAGGATATGCCACACGAAGCAGTTGGCAATGGCGATATGCGTGGCAATTTTGTTGATATCGATTCGTTGTTAAGCTTCCAGAAGAGAGAACTCAGTTGAGTTGGCATATAAATGTTATTTAAATAAAACAAACATATAAATATACAAACATTAACATGTAAATATAATTTTGGCGTACTTATGACTATACAATTGGATATTAAAGGGCGACCTCCGCCTCGTTAAAAAGGTGCCTTTTTGTCGTTGTATTCCTGTATGTTTGCAAATTATATTAAATACAACTTGTATGCAGTCATATAAAACTACGTATGTATGTATGTATGTGTATATGCATATGTATGTTGATATGTGCGCTCTGTGCGTTAAACTTTGTTGCAGGTACCCTTTCTTTATTGGTTCCCTTATTTTCATATTAACGCCAATGAAATATGTAAATACGTGATTATAGTTTTGGGTCAATTGACTTAAAGGAAATGTGACCGTACAGGCAGAATAAAGTTCATTCTTAGTTGGTGAGAAGTGCGATTCATATATAATTAATGACATAAAGCCCTATGGAGAACGCTTTATTGCTTAAAGTACTTTTCTCGCATACTTTACCACACTTTAATGCACTAAAATAAGTTTTTGTTATACGTTTTTTTGGAGTAGATTACTGTACCTTAATAGAAATCTGGCTCAATTAACTCCCCTAATAAAAATTAAAGTCAGCACGCGGTCCTTTAGTGCGTAGAAACAAATTTGGAGTACATAACACAGTACAACGCACAGGAGAGTTGAGGTTAATGAGCAGGCTGTCAACCTGGCCAGAGAGAGCAAGCAACTGCACGAGCCAGCGGCCCCGAGCCTCCCCTGCCAGTTGGTCCACAGGAAATAAGGGCGGTTATAGCACAACTCGCTACAGGGCAATAATAGGCCTCTCGAAAGATAACCTAACAGATATTCTTACAGGAAATTGTAAACTCAACAGCCATATGCAAAAACTGGGCATACTATCCTATAACACATGCCGATTTTGTGATCGAAACGTGTAGTCGGCGGGACCACATCCTCCTGTAATGTAACACAATCTCAAGACGCAGGGCTAAGTTTATGGGCTCACCATAGCAAGAGAATTCCCACTTTCAATCCCTCAAGCCAACAGAACTGCTAGGATTCATCAAGGAAGTCGGCTTCGATGAGGTGCTGTGAAGAAGTGATAGGGCACATAGACCAATGTAATAAATTATGTATCTATCTAGCTCCGCTAAGGGTAGTGAACGCACTTTGAAGTTTATTTCCTACACCACAAAGGGAATAATTTGCTGAGTAATGTTTTAGCGACTAGATTGAGCTCGTTTTTCTAGGATAATATTCTAATATGAACAGACGTGCTAGCTCGACAGTCATTGTCCTGCTAATATACTTTGAAGTTTGTAATTTAAAGATATACAGAGAAACTTATGGTTTAGAGCTGATAAATTAAACTAACAGTCAAATTAATAATTTATCAACTTTAGCTTTGTGAATGTTCCACGAATTTACGGGGTTTACAGAAAAGACATCGATTTTTGATCGGAGTGTGACCAATTTGTTATCGGCGGTTACGGATTTGTTATCAAAAGTAATAATTCTTATCGAAAACTTATCTGATTGCTGTTAATTTGTTATCGGCAGTTATCGATTTGTCAACGACGACTATCAGTGGTTATGACGTATACCTGCCTGTTTACACTTCGAACTTCGTGAGTCTTGGCACTCACACCTTTTTTTACATTTGCCCGATCGCTCATTAAAATAGATGTTCTAAGGTGAGTACATTTTCAATTGTGATTGACAGGGTGTTCAGGATGGCGTTATGTTAGCGCTTTGAACAATGTTTTGACAGTATGTACAATATGGCGGCGCATACACTGTTCGCTGTTCGCTCTCGAACTGATGTATGAAATTTGATATAGTTCAACATAAAGTCCGAGTCGATTTCGTACTGTTTTAGCTTAACGAACAATCCAAGGTTACAATAAGCCGAATATAATCTTACAAATGTAAGCGAAAGGTTGAAAAATGATTACGACATGACAAAAAAGGCCAAGCAAATTGGCTGTGCCCTAATCGAAAAATAAAAACCAAACCGATGACGTCATTAGCGATGGCAGGCATAGATGTGATGGATGTGTGCAGTCTACTGGGTCAAAATACTACTCGGACCATTATCTGCCTGGCAGTCAAGATATGCACGTGCCTCTGTATAGCAAGAAGTTTGCCGTCGATAAGCTGATGACGAAAAATATTTCTGATGATTACTCCTCTCGGCTCTTACACTGCCCTATGGGAGCAGTTTTCAAACAGAAGTGGGAAAAGAGTGCACATTCATAGCAAGCCTTGTGAGCCCCAGAAAATAATGTGTGCCATGAATGTCATACCAGTTCGGTGTACTCGAGTGTTATCTTGCCGCAAAGAGAAAGTGTTAGTTAGAAAAAAGAAACTTGGCAGCTACCGACGTGACTGCGACCAGTTCCGGATATTGGCTGATGGAAATAGTGCACCGAAAATTCTACCAGAGTAATGTAAGCTGTAAAAAACCAACCAATTACATGCAATTATCCCTACAGAAAAGTCGGGCGCCGGTGCGTATACGTAACATTTTTTTGTCATTATTCGGTACAATAAAAGGAGTTCCAGATATACCAACATACAAGTGAAGCTAATAAAAGCTTGTGAATTTAATATAAGCGTACAGCTAATCCAAGTTAAGATAATATAATCTATCAGACAAAACCGACGGAAAACGATAGAATATCAGTTGATCATTCAAACACAAATGCAGAAAATGGTAAAGATCATATATCAACTCCAACTTGCAGATCGGAGTCTAGAGCAGGGGTCTGCATTCTATAGCACAGTGTGTGCTCTCATTGTGGGTGCGAAAGCCGATCACTTTCACTTAGAAGACCCAGGATCAGAGTATTGTGACGAAGACAAAAGACCAAAGTTATAGAATTCATTGGACTTGGCGTTTCAGACCTTAATAATATACTATCGACAGATTTCCAGTAAGGGCCAATAAGTGGAGAAGTCTCTTGTCCTCGCACCGTCGATTTCAAAAACAAGATTCTGATATAGAGCGAAAAGTATGATGCTGTGCATGATGCCAGTTCTGAAGTTTTAAGTTCCTGCCAAAGTTTACTTGGACTCCACCAAAAGCCTTGAATGCAAGAGCTCAGAGAAAGATCTTTCGGGTCATTCAAAATCAAAGAGCGTTCAGAGAGAAGACGCCTCTCTATACATGAGTTTCCTTAACACTGATACTGGCGAATATAATCTCTTGTAGCCGATATATTTAAGTACACGGACGTACGTTCTTGTCGTATCTAGCTGGGTGTAAGGAACTGAGGAAGTGCTGGTTTTGCCTCACTGAGGGACAGGGGTTGAAGTGCTCGCGTGTCATCAAATAATAATTCCTTTGTTGTGTTGATTGTTTTGACAGGGTACAAGGGATGACAAAAAATCATTCCAATGTTATACATCAAACAAAGAACCCTAGCGGAGTATATAATCAAGATCTGTGAAGGAATTCAGTTAATCTGAATCATCGTCGTTCACAGCAAAACAATGTGGGTTAGGTGGGGAAAACGAGGCGCATGTCTTCTTCTTCTTGTGGTTCAGTGAGAGAAGACTTTTCTATTCCATACTCCAGTTCATCGTTATAGTTCTTATGGAATAAGAGCTGATTTCTCCGTGAACTCCGAGGCGTGTGTACGTAACCCTACTTAAATCGGAGAGTTAGCTACATACTCTATATAGCTTCTCCAACTCAATTTCCCAAATCAGTTGCAAGTCATTTTTACTAAGCACGCGTCGTGGCTCTGGCGACCGAAGTTCTCAAAGAAAGGAGAAAGTTGGCTGACTAAAGAAGGCGGGCTAATATCTTAATCGTTGCTACTTTTTAGGATCGTCCCAAATCTCATTTCGGCAAAAGATCATAAAATCCAATTAAAAATGCCTAAGTTCTTGAAGAGTGTCCTTATCGCTACAAGAAGAAGATCAACAAAACAAGTGAACAACAATTCATACTTTATAAGTCTAGAACTAGCAGGTTCATCGTAGTCATATCAAATCTTTACCGAGATGGCCAAGGTATAATTTTAATTGTTCTATTTTCCGGACCGTACCGGATCGTGTCCGACAAAAGATCATCAACATTGATCAAAACGGTCTAAATCTGTGTGAGCGCTCACTTTATCGCTACAAGAGATAACGTAACAACATAGACAATATGAATAAAAACTCACTACGTCTAGAGAGTGATGATCAATCTTCTTCTGATGAATAAATGAAAGTATGAGAGAAGATGGATAGGGCCCTTGCAGCATTCGGCATTCATAAGGCTGTGCGAAGATTATGGTCCTTGCCGTGATGACAACGGTTTTTGTTCGAAAGTCTTTGGGAAGATTGAAGACCGCCAACATATACATTATCATTTTTTTTGTGACGACAACAGGACAATATAGAGAATTTAATTGATTTGTGTGCACTTAAGTAGAAACATATCGTAAAATCTACCAAAAGAGTCATTTGTCTCATACAAACCACTATTAATCTTGTAAATGATATCTATCAATCATACATTTATGTATCTATTAGTTGGGTGTCTAATGGCGTCATGATAACCAAACAAACAAAAAAATAATAATAATATAACTGCAATTGCGAATATTATACTACATATTTTGGCTACTATCACGTTCTAATTTGATTTACAACCCATTATAAATTCCACTGTTATATCCTAATGCCATTTAGCTCGACTAATATATTACCACCACACACACGCATATATATTTTATGTATTTATACGAAAGATAGACAGAATATTAATGTTGTATTTAAAAGCACGAAAAAGTGCTAGCCTCTAATGTTTGGTCAACAGGTTATTCGCTAGCAGTATGAATATCAGAGTTCAGAATGTAAATTTGGTAATTGTTACAAAATCTCCGAAACGTAGTGCTTGCCTTTGTGCAGGCAAGGAATCAACAGGTTAACTGTAAATAAAAAGGACAGAAGATGTACGCTATCTGAAACGATAGGGATGATTTTCGATTGTCGAAGAGGTAAAAATTTTTACCCGCTTTAAAAAAATAGGAGTAGAAAAAATAATATACTTTGTGACGAAAGCCATTCACAGAAACTGATTTTTTTCTCATATTAGTGCCACTGTCAAAAGGGGGATACAAAGCGAACCCAGTGCGAGTTTACATTAATATTAGGATCGAATAAAATAAAAAAATCAATTTTGGCCCTTTTATAATTGTGATGAGCAATAAAAAATTCAAAGGATGTGGCCAAAGTAAACTGACCTAAACTTCAACTGCAGTTGATAATTTTCCGTTTGAAAAAACGGGACATGAGAGGATAGGTGGTCATTCATTATAGTACGTATTGAACGAATTTGGGAAATTCGGTTATTTGAAACGTCTGCTAACGTTCGAATCGCTAAATGTTGTATAAAAACTCCAATATTCAGTGTGCAAAATGGTCTTATTTAGATAATATTGGCAGTATGTAATTCACAATTTAATTAACCCGGCTTGCGGCTGTCTTTTATACTCTCGGTTTCCTCCTCACCCATTTCTAAAGTCTAGTAATTTCCGCGAACAGTTGTAGCTCTTGGTTGGTTTAGTTACCAGCTATAGAAGTAAATGTATATTTGTAGTTTATAGCCCATAGAAGTTGTTATTTTGTGTGTGTAACACTTTGGTGAGACTACATCTGTGTGTGTATGAGATAGCTCTTTTCGTCGCCTTTTAAATAAGTGTTGGCTGAGTTTTAATATATACACGTGACATAAGAGTAGCTGCTCCTGTTTTGTTGTTGCGTGATTATTTACTAACAGGCTTAGTGATGCTAATATTCGGTCACAGTTATGCAATTCAGCTATTTAGTGAACTTCCTGCCTTGCGGCCACTTAGAGGGGTTTCGGGTTTCGATGAAAAACTTTTTACAGTCTTGCTTGGAATTTGATCGTATACTTCTTAAATGTATTTCTATCCCTAAACTTAATTGTTCTATGGTCATCTGCCTCTGTTGATTTGTCGTAGGAGGGTCGGAAGTGAAACATATGCCTCTTTTTAATATATAATACAAACTTAATCAAGATTCCACCAAAAATTCTTGACATTTGAAATCTATGATGTATTACTAATTGTTACAATTTTTTATATACCAGAATGTAGGGGATAGACTTGCCAGCGGAAGTCTGCCTAAGAATTTGCCGACGAAGCGAGCGGATTAATATATTGTAAATCACAATCCTAAGTGTAAACACAAAGATACTCAAATGATGATCTCTGTAATTAAATCCATAAAGGTCATCGATATTCATATAATAGTTTATGGTGAAAAAAGTCTAAAAGTTGATATTTACTTCTGAAAATGCATAAAGGTAACGACGTTTTTGGGGACAAGATTGGTGAAATTGATTTTTAGATAGCCGAATGACGGAAAACAAGGAGAATTTAGAGCATATTATTGTACGGTTACTTCACCTGGTTATTCCATCATGGGTTTTTGTTAGTATTTGTGCATAGAAGTAAATTTTAGTGTAAAGGTTTCGTTAATTAAATGTTTAGAAGTTTTGCCAAGGAATCATTCAGAAAGAATAGATAAATGTTAAATTAAGATGTTAAGTTTAATTGCCACAATAATGGATTGCTTACAATAAAAATGACCAAAAATCCCATGTGATTTATTAGATTTTTGCTAGGATCATACACTGTATCAGTCAAATCTCGAAAAGCATAGAAGAACAGTTACAATTTTTATGAATTTTTCGCCAATTAAATTCTCTTTTTTTAGTTTCGATATTTAAGGAAAAATTTCTCTGTTAATTTTAATTACTGAAACTATGTAAAACTAAGTGTTCAAAGAAATTTTCGGAAATTCGAAATTAAAAAAAAAATTGTTATTATACAGTTTTTTTAATATAAATAACGCAACAAATTTACTAAAAAATCTCGGAAAGTTTTAGCCGGGGTTACTGTAACGATGTCCAGAGTACTTATGATTATTAGGGAGAACTTCTTGCTCCTCCTAAATCTAGATCGAGCGGGTACCGCTCAGGGAAGATGGTGTAACCCAAGCCCGCAATCGATGAGGTGATAGAATTAATGTGCCCCCATCCGACTATGAAGAAGTTTGGAAAGAGCTACCAGATTAAGAACAACAAGGCGTGTGGCGATCTAAATTTTGAGAAATTTTTTAATTGAAAACAAAATCACTGGAAGACCTAACAATATTATTAAATTTAACATATGTCTCACGTAAGAATCACATAGACAGTAAGTGTCGCGGGAATTTCAACATGGAGGAGGCAATAATCTGCATGAGCATTTATCTAAGGTGTTAGAGTTCTATATATGTTTTCACAGGATGGGCTATTGATATAATGAAGCAGTTTTTTTGCTACTATTTAAGGACGCTTATTGATGCTCATTATCTTCCTACAAATTCGAATTTTATATGATTATTTCATAGAGATAATCGATATGCCTGTAATGAAGTCAAAGCACAATGAACTCTGTTGGAGCCTTCGCTTTTAGTTTTTGTTTTTTTTTTTTTTTTTTTTTTTTTTTTTTTTTTTTGTTTTTGTTTTTGTTTTTTTTTTTTTTTGTTCGTGCGTGTCAGTGCTAAAAATTTTCATTGTCGCATGGAGGAACGATACATGAGTGCCGCATCGAATAGCTGATTATACATTTTTATTTGATTGGATACTATGTCAACTATGCGGCGCAGTACGATTGTTGAATTTGTCCATCGATTTACAAGTAATGGAATTTTTTTATGTTTGTAGTATGTCACCATGCGCCATCCTTGTATCGTTCCGCCATGATTGTCTTGTTATATAGCATGTCATTTATTCGTTGATATTTATCCTTCAACTAATTCGAGCAGTACTCTGTGTGAAGACATAAATTTACGATTTCATTTAGAAGGTTGAATTGATGATCATTAGTTTCTTGTGTGAAAAACAGATAAGCAATACCTTCAAAGAATCGGGATAGGGAAAATAATAGTTAATCTATAGTTGGGTCTTCGAGTACATGGAATAGATGGGAATGAAAAATGAGGATGAATAGTAAAAGGTGCACATCCTTGAAGCTTGCTACGTAGGGACATCCAATTATATTGGCGCGGTCTGTAAAATGTCGCAAGATATGTATAGGTCTTACAACGTAAGAATAACAAGTTGCTGCTATCGTTAAATGAGAGGATGTAGATTATAACAGGGTATATTGAGTGGACACTTTGCATTCTGGCGCACATGGCTTTAAATTAGGCTTGAGCAGTGATTAGCAGATTGTAGGAAGTGATGGTTGGGAAGGGAAACATCGAGCACGTTTGCTGCTCGTGTTTGCGTGTGTGCTTTCCAGGCTAAGTCTCAAGCTATTAGGAGTGAACAGCTGTGGAAGATATAGAGGGCAGCAAGGGCATTGTCTAAAAGCTTCTAAGATTTTCAAGAGCACGGATTATTTTTAACATAGGTATTTATGTTTTTTGATAGGGTTTTTTCAGTTCTGTTCATTAAAATTTCTGGTTTACATATGGTCATTCGGGTCTATGTGAGGTCTCCGTGACCGGCCATTCAATCTTACATTCAAAATTTGGAGTGCATGCAGTGTTTTTTCGGTGTTTGTTGGACAAACTGTTTAAGTTGAGCCGACCGATTATTTTTTCAAGAGAAACTGCCTAACTTAGTCACTTTTGCATAAGATTAGTGGTGTTTAACTATCTTCTTGTTAAGTTTGGTTGAGTACGGAATTGCATTGACAAATAGAGTGCTCTTACTAGAGTTGGTTGGACTGAATTGAGTTCATAGTATACCAGATTTCGCCAATGACCAAACTGCAAAAATATATATCAGAAACCAGGACCAATGTTATATAATAACTCGGTCCTCTTGGCAATATGCAAGCTTTCTAGGATCCTATGCTAGTGATTCTTAGGGTTCGACGCAACTACACGAGAACCAAAAACGTGTCGATCGTGTGTCTCTCCCCCAACCGCATTTCCTCGCTCAACCTGATTGGAAAACATCTAGGATATCAAGCTTCGAGTGATACGACTTGTCTTAGCTAGTCAGCCGCTTTTTCAGTTTCATTATCCGTCATATGTCCTATATGAGCCCTTAATATATATTGTGTTACCATTCCCTATCACGACGCTTTAGATTTGATTCCAGAAAAGTGCACACAAAACGCAAATACGAAAAAGACCTACACTGCTTCTAGTATGGAAACCGCACGCAATGGTGGTATTCATAGTTGTTCGAAAGACCGGCAAAGGTCATCCCATGTACTATAAAATGTTGGCAAATATTTACAAACCAGGCGCCATCCTTAATGTGGCTTTGTTAGTACTTACTGTATACAATATGTCTTAATGTCACTGGCATTCAGCCGAGAATTCTGGTTGCGCTAAAATTTTTAATGAAATTTGTATATTTGTCGTGTATATTAAAGGCGGGTTACAAAATTGTGTTATTCATGGATGGATTTGTTTTTTCATCAGGAGTATAGCAACAACGTATAATATACAGATGATTTCTAAGAAAAATTGCATGAAGCACAGTCAAACAACCACGCCTGGAGGCAAAAAAGATTTGTAAAAAATAATAACCTAACATTGTACTTTATTTGAAAAATAGTTAAAAGGTCCATATCTAAGTATAAAATAAAATACTTTTTAAATAATACATTAAAATTATAAATAGAAGTTTGTTTTTTTGCTATTACTTGAAAAACTATAGGAATAGTAGGGGGTTTTTTTTTTTTGTGAAATTTTTTTTCTACTAAAACGAATGGTCGAAAAAAAGGAAAACATCTCCTGAAGAACGTGTGTGGAAATAATCCTGAACTCTATTTTTATCTGTAAAGAAAAAAAAAATTTCCATGAAGAAATTTGATCATATTTTGTTAAAACATTATAATGTAGTAGTAAAAAGTTATTATTTTTAGGTATTTTCTCATAATTAAGCTGATATCTCTACTAAAATTCAAAAATCAATTAACTTATTAATACAGATTCCTGAAAGTACGTAAAATACCGTTTTAAATGTAAGCAACTGATATGATTTCCTATAATATTCTATCAGACAGCAATGAAGATTTTTGGGCCAACACATACAATTCATTTAGGCAAAATATCTATTTCTGGCAAAAAGTTGGTGACTCGAAATTGGACTAGAGCCTATGGTGTCTTCAGCAATTTTTTTAGAATCATTGCAGATTACGTTTTTACTACTATCTTAATGGGAAAACAATATTTTACCGCCTCTCAGGTATATGTACGGGTGGGTGAGAATATGGGCGTTATTGTACTAAGAAATTTTAAATATACAATTTTTGTTCGTTGCTCTAATTCTATGCTTCCACTTCTTTTTATCGTTTCACATCATGTACCAAACCAGAGTTGAAAAATCTGAAAGCTCTCGGCCATTGAACGACTTTTTTTAGAGTTCTAACAGATCATGAGGTGATGAAGACCACGACGACGCGTGAATATGAAGTTAAATGGGGCTTTACAGCCCCAGAATAAAACTAACCACTCCACTGCTCTTGGCACGTCTTATACACAGCAAAAAACGTTAAACGCACAAAAAGGATATGTAGTAACAAAATTAAATCGTCCTAACAAATGTGTGAGGTGTTTGAGAGTGATATGCACAATGTCCATGTGAAATAAAATTGTTAACGCTAGTCATAAATAATCACTGTTTGTCCGCGCTGTCGTTCACAAACTGCCGCTTATGCTGATGCTGTTGTGATTCGTGTGTTGCTATTGCAACATGTTTTTACTCATACTGATGAACAAAA
>JARSSU010034516.1:0-25283 GCA_029619165.1 Eurosta solidaginis
ATTTTATTATTGATTACAGTAAGTTCATTAAGCTAAATTTTCAAATTATCCACCCCTCTCAATTCATTTCACTGTTTCTCAAGAGTTCGTAATGGGAGGTAATGCTGAGTACAATTTGCAAAAAACTATTATCCTAAAATAGTGTAATAATGACTGTCATTCAAATTGGGAACTAAAGTTTTTAAGCCTACATAGGAAAATTGACAAAAGAAGAAAAGAGAATAAAATGTTTTTTCAATTGGTTATTTCTATGTAAACAAAAACTCGTTTACTAAACGCAACTGGGTATGAAAATTGTATCACACACACACACAAACCAAAAAATAATAAAGTACGAGTAATATCACAAAAGTATTCTCTGTGGGAATATAAGAAATCTTTTCACTTCAAAAGTAATTAAAGTCACAAATATTTAGTTTGTTTACTTTGCTTCCAAAATACTTGCAATGTCTTGACTGTTTTCAATGAATCCATAATTGCCTGTGACTTTAAAGGAACAAAGAGTTCATAATGTCCATTTATTGGATGAAATATTGTTATGGCACTTTTTCTCAGTGCTCGTTATTATGAAGTGCAGTACTTCTTGTTGTTGGTATATTTGATATTGTTTTTGACTTCAGTGTTGTTATTATTACTGGCTTGTTTTGTCCTATGAAGTTGTTTGTTCATACTTTATTGTACTGTGTTGGTCGGTTTACTCACAAGATTGCCCTTAATTAAATAAACAAAAACATTGATGACAAATAAAAAGAAAGATGTTGCTTCACTTTATCAGTTTTGTCTCGTTGCATGTAAACTTACAAGTTATACAACAAAAGAAAAATATTTATTAAATAAATAAAAAATTCACACGCGTAGCTACAGATATACAGAACTACGTACATACATACTTTTTAAGTTGCATTCACCTACACCTAAACACCTACACACCCACACCACCGCTGCTGCCATTGACATAGGCCAAGTGTATGGAGCAAACAATTTTTATGATTAATGATTTGAGTACGAGGAATTTCAACATATTTTCATGTTGCTACAAATCGTTATTACACATTAAATGTTCCCAGCCAGGGGTTAATCAACAAACAGCTTCAACTACAAACAGTCAAACAACAATAAAGCTCACTGACTGTGCGCTGTGTAAATAGAAAAAAGCGAACGCCAACAGTTGTTAAAGCAACAGCAGCAGATTGTTGCTGCTATTACCAGTGCAACAACAACAACACGTAAGTGGTACCTACAACAAGACGAACGTACATTTATATTATTTGAATATTGAAAGACATGAGTAATGAATACCAATGAAATTGATGCAAATGTGAGACTCTCACAGTTGCGAAATGCAGCTTATTTTTGTATGTATGTATGTATGTATGTTAGAGTGAGTAAATGATTTTAACTATATATTCATATTTTACTAAAATTTATTTGGAATCATCCGTGGGACCATTGCTATGTAGAGTAGCAATCAGCGGTCCCGTGTGTCCGTGAACTAAGAACCTCAACAAAATTTTGAACCGTAGACCATCCAAAAACCTTTTCGAACAGTTTCACGGAACATTCGAGGTACCACTTCTGCCATTTTGAGCGTTTCGGTGTTTTCATCTAAAATTTTCAAACTTAAAAAAAAATGTTGATGTGAATATTTTGGAAAAAGTTAACATTTGATGTCATTTTATAACCCCTATTGAAAAGCTATTCAGAAAAACTTTTTTTAACTTTCAAATTTGTTTAACTTCTTCGAAATATGAAGTATAAATATTTGGCTTAATTTTGCGACATTTTTTTTCCTCTTTTCGGGAACTCTGCAGGAGATACTCAGAACAGAAATTTGTTTGCCTTCAGAATTTTTTAATTTTTCGAATGTGGAGTAATTTTCGGAACTATTTTCTTTTTTGGAGCTCTAGAACTGTTGAATAGCACTCTGATAAACCATAAACTAAGGGCCCAGTTTTTCAGTGCGAGTTTATGAAACACTTCGTTCAAATTTGAAGTGGGTTTAATGTGCTATGCTATGATGTGAGAAAAGACTAATTTTGTTACGACAACGCAAGTTCATTCCTCTTATTTAACCAACGAGAAAGTATAATGAAGCACAGCAAATCCTTCAAGTAAACTTTTACGAGCTACCAAAAAAAAAGGGTTCATTTACTGCCGGGTATCGTATTCTAATAGGACATGACAGTTTACCTACAGAGGAGCATACACTATCGTTTCTTCTCTCTTTCAGCTCCTACGGCATCTCAAAAAGACAACACTCACTTTTCTGCACACCCTTCCATCAGGCAGTGTTCCATTGATAACGTGCAATAGTCTATGCGACTGATCTACGAGTACCATAAATCACAAGAGCTATTTTCTCAGTAATCGGGAAGAGAACAAAACATGTATGAAGAGAAGGGTCCTGCATGTGCGTAGTTGCGCAATGGTTTGTCCAGTAACCGTTTCATACAAATCGAGCCACCCTATTTATGTATCTATAATATGTGAATAGTAACATCAACATTGGCAACCTCATGTCGACAACATCAATTGAAAACAAGTAAGCTGTGCCGAAGACTTCATACCTTCATGAATGGGACTGAACAATAATCTTATCCCATTCGTAATCTCCAAATAATGCGCTGTATATGATAAGAAATATATAGTGAACAGATGTACACACCTAAACGATTTTAAGATAAATACAAAATGGCAAAAAACCCCCTTATCTGAACGATCGGTTGTATGGGATATATATTATATATAGCTCCGATCGGAATGATTTTTACAGGACCTCTTCTATGTATATTAGAATAATTATCACCAAGTTTCACGTTTTTATATTGGAAACTAAGGAGAAATGCCAAAAATCTTCCTATCTGAACGATCGGTTGTATGGGATAGGTAAATACTACTATATACATATAGCTCCGATCAAAGTGATTTTTTTAGGAAATCTTCTATGATATTTAGAATAAATATCAAAAAATTAACGTTTTTATATTGGAAATTAGGGAGAAATGGCTAAAAATCGTTCTATCTGAAGATCGGTTGTATGGGATATATATTATATATAGCTCCATCGAAATGATTTTTTCATACATCTTCTATGATATAATAGAATAAATATCACAAAGTTTAACGTTTTTATATTAGAAATTAAGGGAGAACTTGCCAAAAATCTTTCTATCTGAACGATCGGTTTGTATGGGATATATATTATATATAGCTCTGATCAAAGTGATTTTTTTAGAAAATCTTCTATGATATATTAATGTACATATCACCTAGTTTCACGTTTATAAAAAAAAATAAATGTAAGGCGCGATAACCTCCGAAGAGATCTAAGGCCGAGCTTCTCTTCCATTGCGTCGTGCTCCTCTTGATTTTCCCTACAAATTGGCCGGACGGGACCTACTGTTTATGCCGACTCTGAACGGCATCTGCAAAGCAGATGAGTTTTCACTGAGAGCTTTTCATGGCAGAAATACACCCGGAGTGCTTGCCAAACACTGCCGAGGGGCGACCCCGCTAGAAAAATTTTCTTCTAATTGAAAAATCTTATTTCTAAAATTTTGATGTTGTCACGTTTATACTTTCTAAATTAAGGGAGAAATCGCCAAAAATAT
This sequence comes from Eurosta solidaginis, assembly GCA_029619165.1. Lineage (NCBI taxonomy): Eukaryota > Metazoa > Arthropoda > Insecta > Diptera > Tephritidae > Eurosta > Eurosta solidaginis. The sequence continues at coordinate 3,612 of JARSSU010034516.1, forward strand.
TTCTATCTGAACGATCGGTTGTATGGGATATAACTATATATAGCTCCGATCAAAGTGATTTTTTCAGAAATCTTCTATGATATATTAAAATATATATTACCGAGTTTCACGTTAATACATTCTAAATTAAGGGAGAAATGAGTCAAAATATTTCTATCTAGTTTCTGACTAGTTTGCGTTCAAACAGACAGACGGACGGACAGACGGACGGACGGACATGGCTATATCAACTCAGTTCGTCGCCCTGATCAATTCGGTATACTTAATAATGAGTCTATCTTCTATATTTCTCAACGTTACAAACATCGGAGCAAAGTTAATATACCATTTCATGTTCATGAAAGGTATAATAATTTGTTAACTTTGAAATCAGTGAAAGAATGAAATTCAGAAAAAAATGAACTGCCAGAGTTTGTGAATGGATACTGCGGTGAATACTACATGCTTGTTGGGGTATTTGCCGCTAAATATCTACTTAAATAGTACACCAAAATACGGTATATGTATGCATGAGTGAGTAGTTTTGACTCCCAAGAAATCATAGTCGCCTGACTAATTAAAATAATTTTTGGAACGGGATTCAGCACAATTCATTGTAACGTTGAACAGCTGAATGGTTAATGAGAAGAACGTTGTAAGTGCTTGTTTTCCCAAAACTAGTTTTTTTCCTAAATTATTATTAAAATCATTCTCCTGTATCATTAGCTCTCGAAATTTCTCAGTTTTCACTACCCCTCCCTCTCCATCTACCTTTACAACCCCCTCACCTTCTCCTTCTCCCTCTACTTATTATCCCTCAACATTTGCCTATCCTTCTCCCTTTCTCTTACCCCTTCCACATCCCTTCTCCATCTTCCTCACCGTCTTTCTGTCCCTTTAACTCTAGGCTGAACTGGCCAGTCCCTATGACACAAGATTGAACTAGACGAAATGAGTCCATGGTGTGTCCTCTGATCCTAACTCTATTGGAATTAGTTGTAAAACTGTTTTGTATTCCAACAAAATCACCAGGAATATTAGTCCCCTTACTAAAAATATGAAGAGCAGGAATATTTCCTAACGCGCCTATATAAATTTCAAGAAAATCATATCTAGGACTTTTTTAGAATATGTTGGTGAAGCTCCAATTTCCGGAAAAAAGGTTTGCACCGTATTGGAGGTGCCACACAGCCTTATTTCAAAAGAGTTTTACTGAGTTTATCAGCATCCTTGAAGTGATTGTTTGATGAAGCGTTATAGTAATCGAACTAATAGGTTGAACGATTTTTCGTATAAATTCACATATATACTGTAACGAATTTAGGGAAATTACGCTCATTTGAAACCTTCTGCGAACGTTCTAGAATCTCCTGCTTGGTTACCAGCGATATCTATATATGTGTATTTGTAGTTTATGCGTTTCTCAGAGTCATATGCGTGTGTATGTGTGAGTAACTACTTCGGCTGATGAATCTCTTCGTCGCCTTGTATGTATGTGTATAAATGATGATTTATGTGTTCATGTACACCAGTGTGGCTCGCTTTAATGTTTTTGTTGTTGGGTGTGATTATTTACTAACAGCCTAGTGATGTCAACATTCGCCACAATACATATATAATCTGAATTTCCCTGAATTGCATTAACTCTTTAAAACACTCCACCCAATCATGTGATTTTCGGCTGCTGCACAGTAGCTTGTTTTACCCAAAATCACTGACATGCTACTGTTACTTCATAACCAAAGTAGGTATACTAAATATCGTAGACCAAATTTTTGGTGTTTTCGCTTCTTCCGCCCTTTGGATTTTTTCGATCTTTCGATTTTAAAACCCTTCAACCCTCGAGTTTTGCCACCCTAGCCAACTGCGTATGCTGCCTCCCCTTATGTCCGCTACAAGTGCCCTTATTTCGTTCGAACAGAAACTGCGTTTAGTACTTTTTTTGAAATTTCCCTGATACTCGATTCGCCGCCGTGAGCCTCCTCGCTTTAAATTGTTTCGTTAAATGGACAACAAAAAGTAAGATGAGTTATTTTACTCTTGTACATCGTTGTAGCATTGATTTCATCATAAATGCCAAGCGGTCACAAGAAACATCTTAACTCAACACTTTTGCTCACTTCTCAACAACATTGTCTGTTTGCATTTGTTTGTTTGGTATTCATTTTTTCGCTTATTTTATTTAACAATAATCGCTGAAATCAATCGATCAATGTAATCAATTGGCATTGTTTCGTTCAGTTGAAGTTTATTTTGAAGTATTTTCTTTTCGAGTTCAACTGAAATTTGTAGCATTAAGCCAAGAGTCGACGAGCCCACCTGTGAGACAACGTAAGCGCGCTTAAGAATGAGATACATATATGTATGTATGTGTGTATTGAAATCACCGTCTAATAATTAATTTTTCGTTCATAACGCACAGACAGTTGCTGGAAGTTTCAATTACCAAGTTAACAAACGTAATTCGAGAAATAAATATGTATTAGGGTGGCTCGAACTTCCTCTAAATTTGCAAAAAAAAGCATGTTGCTGATATCGAACATACCCTAACAACATTTTTGGTGAAACCAAGAGAAAAAAAAACAAAATTACAGGAGAAGTAAAGCACGTGCCAAGACATAGTTCCAAGTAGTATAATTACAAGAAAAAAGGTGATATTATGTTCGTATACAAGAGGTGAGATTATCCTAACTATTTTACTTGAAAATTGCGTTTCTCCTTAATTTTTTTTTGAGCTCGCGGTCTCTTGGCTCGGGTGCCCTCTTGGGTCGGGGGCCCGTGGCATTTAGCCAGCCTTGCCACCTTATTGTTACGCCACTGATTATGTATCAGAAGAAAATCTCTCATGATCACCAATGTTCATAGACTATGATATGTGTTATATTACTGTCATAAATACATTTAAAAAATATTAATAATTTTGGACAATATATAGTGAAAAAGTGTGCATGTTAATCGGTTTAGTTTCCTTTCATAAGTGCCAGTTTTTGATGTGAAAAGAGGCTAAAATAAACAGTCACAAAATATAGCGAATTATGTGGACAGACTTAGTTTGTGGGTTGTTTTGAATTCTCTGAGCTTCAAGTAAACGGAAGGAAGGACAAAGGAAGATCCTGAGTTGAAATCTCGTACGAAGCAATATCAAAAATTTGGAAAAATAATTAAAAAAAGTGTTTCCTGCATATTTAACTGTCTACGAAAGAAGTGTCGAATTTATAAAGCTTCCCAGTTATATATTATTTTTGCAATAGCTGCTGCAATTTAGAAATATCAGGACAGCACTGAACCTTTTTAAATCGGACTCCTCTTTCTCTGCTAACACTGGGGTGTTGATAAATTCAACACAGCTGTTGAATGTTTTAGTCGCTGAACTAATACTATGTCTGAGCACAATTAAATATCTTTAAGTCCACACAGCTGGTATTTGATGGGAGATGTTGTTGTAGCAATAAAGACATTCCCCGAGGGTTTTGAGGAGTGTTATCGATGTTGATGGTCATTTGCCAGATGTAGATCCGGTACGTTCCAGTAACAAGCACCATTAAAGTACAAGCGCGACCATCTCGGAAATGATTTAATATGACCACATTGAACATTCTAGGCCATCCCGCCCCACCTCTAGTTCCATCAGTGACTTGGAGTCGCCAGAGCCTCGGCTGTTAAGAAACAGTGTTCGCCACAGGAAGGTGAGGCTCACAATTGGGTTGGAGAAGCAACCCTTTGAAAGACTTACGCTTCACAACCCCTTGAACCAATTGGGTATTTTAGCCGCCTCTTACGATAGGAATACCTGCCGCGGGTATATTTTAAGCCCCCCAACACGAAGTGGGGCTGCAAAAGTGATCTAAACAAATGTTATTGTTGTACTGGTGCAATAAATGCACCCCCCAAATAATGTGGTAAATAAATGCAATAGTAACTGATCTCTGACGTGTATAGACCTAGTCTTATTGTCTCGTTAACTATTTCATATGTCCTCGTCGAACCATCAAGGTGACGCCAATTTCTTTACTTCCGTATGGGAAATGAGGTTATCAGAGCGTCAGTTAAATAGATGAGTCTATACATTCAGTTTGCAACATGTTCACTTTGCATGGGGGCTCACAATGCGGATGAATAAGCTATGACCTTATAAAACTCTTTTGCTGCGCTTTAAAATTCCTATCAAAACCGTCTGATGTCGTGCTTCGTGAAAGAGTACAATAAGAAAGTTGCAGAACACAGTTTTTGTCTCCCTCCTCTTCACCATACGATAACGTTCACATACGGACCCAACTTGGCTCTGTAATCAGAATCATTTTTATCGAGACAAAGAAAACATTGCTCATCGTACCTCTTGATGTCAACAGCGGTGATATGGAGAAATATGGTTTCCCAGCTTGATTACATCCATGGTTCAACTATATGGCTGGCTCATCGCTAAAGCAACAATATACCTTTGTTCAGATTGTCAAACAATGTGTGCTGATGTTAGGCGAATGGATTGGAGAGAAAACATAAAACTTTGAAATGCTTGCTCATTGTGAGCAAATAACCCGCTTAGGTAGATGAATTTACTAATAAAATAGCTTAAAGCGTTGTGAAATTATTTAAAAAAAATTATCAAAACAACAGTAAATAATTGTCAATGTGCTGGTCATAGTTTGCGTTTGCTATCTCTTTTGACAGTCCCTACGTCAGTGCAAAGAAAAAAATACAATCAGCTGATGAGATGACCAACCATATAATGAAACCAAGATTACAACGTTCGAAGATTGCTCTTGAAGATCATATGCAAAAAAAGGAGTGTTAGATTTACTTCTGTTTGTTTCGAGAGCAGCTACTCGACAGCAATCTTATCCTTGTTGTTGTTATGATACTTACAATCATTTCGCGCGATATGTGTTCGAAGAGATTTTCCCTTTTTTTCGTTTTAGTAGTGCCACTTTCAACGTTTTAAATATTTTATACAAGACACTGCAAACTACAGATTTTATGCAAGGCGTTATCAGTCGAGTGCGTACTTACAGAATTCCAGGATTATATGTCTGCGGACTACAAATTCAGGTAGCGTATCACTTTAGGCTGCAACCTTTTACTACAAATTTTTATATTTCTCATTGGGAGATTTTTTTTCCATAAGAATAAGTTTTCCAACGATTGTAGATTCAAAAGGTCTCTACCTTCCACCGATTTCAATATCGTTCCAAGAGCGGAGCGATCGTTTGTCTTATATAGGCCCGGTTTTTCAGTACAAGTTCAACTCAGTTTGTCAGTTAAACTACGCTTAAACTTTCAATTTACTTTATCTGAAGTTTAAGCTGAGATTAAGCGGCCGATCTGGCAGGGTTAAACTCTAGTTAACCTATCGGTGATTTGCGTTCGTTCGAAATGGTGTCGAATATACCCAACGAGCATTTGGGCTTGAGTACCGTTAGAGCTCATGTTGATAACTAGGCATACTTCTAAAATCTCAGGAGTTGTTTCGAAACAGTGGCTCGACTCAAGAATCGTAGCGTACTCAGCAAAAGTGGGAATTTTTTATAAAGCAAAAATTCCTATTACTTGAGTTGAAAAAATTTAATTCCCAATTTGTAGTTCTCTAACTGGACTAAAATGTAAGATTCCATACTACAGTATTTTCACGAAATAAAATAAAACATATATAATTTTAGTTTTGATTAATTACGCTTCATTACTGCTATCAAACAGGTGTTTATTTTTCACAATAAACAGCTGTTGGTTTTGGTGGTACCACCTTGGAGATTTTTCTTCAACTCCACCTCAACTCGATATCCAATGTAGGATATTAACTGGAGAAATGTGTTGAATATTCATTTGAGATCTGTGCATTTCTCAAAATCTTTCAAAGCTTGGATAATAGTTTGAGAAGGATAATAACGTTGGAGATCAAATCGAGAACTCTAAATTTTACAAAATTTCTCAAAAGGTTGGATAATGATTGGAGAATGATGTTGGATATCAACTCGAGAACCATCTGGTTTAAAAATAATTAAAAAACAAGTAAGGACGGGACTGTCTTCGGCTGTGCCGAAGACTTCATACCTTTCATGAATGGGGCTGAACAACAATCTTATCCCGTTCGTAATCTCCAAATAATCGGATGTATAAGATAAGAAATATATAGTGAACAGATGTACACACCTAAACGATTTTTAAGATAAATATAAAATAAAAATAGGTAGGTACTTTGTGTGAGGATGCAAAGTTTCAGTTTTTTTGTGGTCTGCGTGTAAAAACTATAACTACGAATCACGTATTTCAACAATATATGACGTAAACATAACTATTTGATGAAATTTGATGAATTTTGAACCTTCTAGCCGTAAAAAAGGGGCAAAAATGACAGTTCATATGGGGTATATAATATATATACCACCGATCTCTATGATTTTTTGAGACAACAATATATGCTATATACGTAAAGCATTCGGTGAAATTTGAAGCTTCTAGCTGTTAAAATGGCGCTAAAATTGCGAAAAAAAAATATATATATACTATATATATGGGGTATTCCATCCCATTTCGACCAATTTTGAACCCGACCCCTTTAGAATTGGCTGAAAGTTTTTCTTCTTTGTCTAGCTTACGAAAGACGTTTTTCAGAATTTTTTCAAATTTTTTCATCCAACTCAAAAAAAGTTATGAATTTTTAAAAAAACACCGTTTTTGTTTTCAAAATGCTATAACTTTTCAAAGATTGACCGTTTGGGATCTTTTTTTTTAAAAAATTTGTTTTTAAATGTACTTTTCGGAAAAGATACAAAAAAATTTTTAAAGTTTTTTTTTAATTTTTTAGTTTTTCGAGATTTTTTGAATTTCGCCATTTTTTTCTTCTTATAAAAACTTCAATCAATTCTGCAATCATCCCCACTAATCCCGGAGTGGGCCGATTTTTTTTTATATTTTTTTTATTTAAAGTGAACAATTGGTTGTGGGGGATATATACTATATATACGACCGATCTCATTAATTTTTTTAGGCAACAATATGTGCAATATACGAAAGATTATGGTGAAGTTTGAAGCTTCAATCTGTTAAATTGAGTAAGATATGACAAAAATCCTCTTTTCTGAAAAATTGGTTGTATGGAGGATATATGCTATAGTGGTCCGATCCGGCCGGTTCCGACAAATGTCTAATCGGACACCCAAATACACCCGCTTACCAAATTTTATCAAGATATCTCAAAAATTGAGGGACTAGTTTGCATACAAACAGACAGACGGACAGACGACATGGCTAAATCAACTCAGCTCTTCATCCTGATTTTGGATTTCGCGACGAAATTAATATACCATTTCATTTTCATGAAAGGTATAATTATGTTGGATATCACCGTCGGAACTGGAGACATTTTTTTCCATGTTTGTTGGAAAATATGCCTTATGACCTCTAAAGTGTCTAATTTGATTTTTCTGTACTCTGCCTGGATAGCACTTTCAAATAAGGCATCATATTTACCCCTCTATTATGTATGCGGTTTTGATGGCTGTCGTTTAAGAGTGATAGCTCGATGCAAGTCTTCTGTTCAAATACCATTTCACCCCAAATCCTCAAACACAAACATCTGGTTGGTCCAATGCTGTCAAAACCGCCTGTTTGCTAGGGCTGCAACAAAATCAAGTCATTTACGTATTACCACTCTTCAGCATACCCAATGCAGAGGGTTCTTTAGACTGTTCGAAGCTTTCATTTCATCTATCCATTGGCGCATTTATCATAGGTATTACAGTGCAATTTTTGCAGCAGTCAATGCACATTCAAATTATGTTTATGGCAATAGTTGGGAATCTATGCAGATATGCAAAAACTCTTACACATCTACATACATATATAAATTGGCAAAAAGAAGTAGGAACAAACACCATCATAACATACTTTACACATTTATGACAGCACTAAGAAAATAGTGAGAATTTTCAGACTTTACACCTAATTGATCTACCAGCTGACACCTGCCGCCACCGGCCCAAGCCCGACACCCGCTCTACCAAATCGCCACTGCCACAGCAGCACAACAAATAGTATACGGTCATATAAAAGTACTCAGTTGTTCGGTTGTTTGGGCGCATGCATAGGCAGTCAGCATTTGATCATTGCATTTCATTTGTCAGTAAAAAAAATATTTCAAAACAACAATAAAGTTATTGCCACTTTGGTAGATAGGTAGTACACACATATTTACAAACATACTTAATCGAAGCAGCTGAACGGCTTGTTTGTTGGTGTTATGTATATATATATATGTACATATTAAGGTTTACCATAAGTTCACTGGGATTGCTCCTCCGTGGGAAATGGCGTGTGCCCTCGAGCGTGTGCCGACCAATTTGACTTCTCGCTAAAGTTGGACTTGGCAAAAAAATGTACGAAGGTAATAATTCAAAAAATATTTGCCAGACAACAGTCGGTGTATTCTGTAGCTGGTATCTGTAGTGCCTGGGAAACGCTTGTAAAACATATGCACAACAACTAAAAAAAAACAAAAATAACAACACGCATGCGACAAGCCATAAGGCACCACATTTAGACGCTTTACAATACGTAATAAACACCCGACGCTTGCTGGTGGCTGGCTGGCTGGCTGGCTGGTGGTTGGTGGCTTGATGGTGGCTGAGTTGGCAGCACAACAAGCAGCAAACGGCAAGCAACTGCAACCGCAACAGCAGCAATAAAAAAAAACAACAACTATACAACTTAGTAATAAAACCAACAACAATCGCAATAATAACCCGGCAACAACAACATTAGCATCAGCAACATCAACAGCAGCAGCAAGTACATCAATAAAGCTAGCGAATGATCGCAAATTGAACGCGGCCAATGAGGCAGCATAACCCACGAATTAGCGACCCTGCGAATATGCGCGATGAAGTTGGAGATGTGTGTTGCCAGATGCGTGGATAATAATTCGGTGAGACTTTTCATGCTTGTGAATTTAAATGTTCTTCCACTAATAAGAATATTGTTTTGTAAAAACCTAGCCTATTACACGCAAACATATCCGTACGACTTGAAAAGACGGGCACTGTTTGGTATAAAAGATTTACTAATGAAATTACAAGTGAAGCTGATATAAGAGCTAGAAGTTAGAAATTCTCCTACATCAACCTAAGATCCGAAATTCATCTGAAAGAAGTATATGAGACAATCCGAATAAAGCGATATTAACGTTCACCCTTTAACAAAGCTCGCCCTCTTTAAAAGAGCCTTAAACATCCGGAATACTTGGTATGGGGTTTTGATCGAATTTTTAGAGAATGTACTTAAGTACTGGAAAGTGAAGGCCGCGAAGTGCAGCTTGCTGTCCGGGTGAAGTTTCTAGAGTAACTATGAAACGTTCATTATCTCAAAATACAGGTCGCTCTTGGCTGTGAAAGTATCATTGTTACTGTCTAACACGGTTAGATACAAATCTTGAGAGTATTTTGCACATGTCAACTCGCAATCGCATTAACCCTTCAAAGACTATATTGGTTATCTTCAAAAGAAAGTTCAAAGTCACTGAACGCAAACCGAAGTCAATTGGGATAGTCTTATAAAACTGTCTAAGATACATTTCTCGAGTTTAATTTGAGCAACTAGCTCTCTTGTAAGAGCAATATAGATGATAGTGATAAGAAGGAGGACCACTGGTAAGCTGTGGAACGGCGTATCCGAATTTTAATTAAAATAAAACTTCCCTTGCAGTAGGCTAAACAAAATATAACGAAAACAATAAAACATAGCGGTAATTCAACAGTTGTTAAAGTTTATAATACGTGTAGGTGGGAAAACAAAATAATTGACTTTTCACTTGAGAAAAAAAATTTGACTTTATGACCATTGCGGAAAAGCAGAATGGTCATGATGTCAATATCGTTAACACTGAACCATTTCGAATCTAACGTTGTGACCATTGACTTTGTGGCCATTTGAAGTAGTCAAAAGGTCACTTGACATTATGGCCGTTGACCTTATGTCACCCTCCTTTCCGATTACTTCATACTCTCTCGAGCGGTCGTTGTGTTCTTCGGTCGGATCGTTCAAATAGTTACTCACACAGCAAAGCGATCATCAATTCTGAGCATACGAGACTGAGACTTAGTCAAGTGAGTCGTGTACTAAGCAGTTGTGCCAATTTGCTCAGTTCCGTCAAAGATCATTGCAGGTTTTTATCATAAGAGGTTGGTTTGCCGATAGAATTCTCGAATGACATTGTGAAACGAAACAAAAATATGTGGCCACACTGTTTGGACTGAGTTGTTGAGGGAGAGGGTAGCAATAGATGATGTTGATGCTGTGTTGTACATACATATGTATATAAAAATATTTTGCATTCGTTGCACGTACACACACTCTTACAAAAACATGCAAGAGGTGTAATCAGTGGACATGAAATCACGCAGCAGCCAAAGCAATTGGCATACGGCGGCATTCAGAGCCATACTGTTGCACCAATAACAATATAAACAACATCAACAACAGAAAAAGCATTATCAACAGCAGCAGCACCAACATCATGAGCTTGTAGTGCACCGCCCGCCGACGTCGTCGACCATCGCCACTATTACTACCAGCAAAGCTAAGTTTTACCGCCTTTCCTTGAACAAATGATGATCGGCTGCTGCGGACAGCCCCTTTTCCCACCCACCCAAACAAGAGGACGCACTGATACAGCAGTAAAGTGCCAGCTACTCACTCCAGGGGCTGGATGGCATAGTTTTGGGCAATCAAGCTAGCAGGCAGCAACAGTCAGGCATGCAAACTGGGCAATCAAATGACGGTACAGCTCAACAGACATGCAGATATGTTGGAAGGAGGTGGGTATATGGTGGCGTAAGGGAGGCGGTAGAGCGTGAGCGACCTGCGTCTATAGACTACCGATGACGAGGTAGATGACGATGAGAACTAAAACAAAAAACACCAAATACAAAAAATTTTGACTTCCATATGCAGCATGGCTGCCGTTGCTGTTGCCCAAAACTAACTGCCTGCTCAAAATATTTATCAAGTTTATATATTAAATTGCGCTAGTTGTTGTTGTACATATGTATGTATGTGATACTGGCTGACAGTGTTTTTTTTAGTCACATCGTGCGACAAAAATCAATTATTTTTTTACTCCAGGAAATAAATGGATAAATAACAAATATTACTGTTATGCCGAAAAAATTCTGGTTATTATCGACTGCTTCACTGAGCAGCTTAAGTATAACAAGAGCCTGAGTCCCTAGTACTAATTGAGCTTGGAACGTATCCACAGCCATAGGGCGTGACCAATAGCCACAACCGTAATCATAACCATAATCATTGCGATAACAGTCACCGTAAGCAGCGTTATCGCAACCGTAAACACAAAAGTAACCGTAAACATTATTGGAACCGTAACCACAAACGTAACCATAACCATTACCGTAAACGCAAACACAACCACAACCGGAACCGTCTCTAAATTGGTAGTGGCAATAATAACAACACGAGTAACCGTGACCGCAAATGAACTGCGCCGTAGACGTAACCGCAACCATTAAAAAATGCGGCATTGAATTAGTTGTCGCTACCGAATTTCTAGCGTAATCGTCAAACCGCTAAACCGACATCTCTGCCAACGCAGTAAGCAAAATCTTCACTTTAACCGTAACAATAATCATAAGCGAAAGGCCTATACGTAACCGCAGCATTAATTGTTGCCTAAATCGCAGCCTTAAATCCTTGTTAGCGCCGGCATAACGTCGCACAGTGGCGCCTTTTGAGATTTTTCTTTGCAAAAATCATAACTTTTGAACCAATAAAGATATTTTATAAATTTAAAATGCAAGCTAATTATTTGAAGTTTTATTGTGTGAAAGCTCAGAATGTCACAGATACAGGGTGCTACAAAAAATTCGTCAAACTCGAAAATTTTTAGACAAATGCAAAAACAAATGTTTTTAGTAAAAAATAAAATAAGATTTGTCTTATAATGACGTATTTAAGCATTAAATAAGATACCCTAATGATTTTGATAAGATAGCGTGGCACTTCCCACTTATGATAAAAAGTTGTATCTTAAGTAGTCACGTAATCAATAACTACCAAAATCGATAGAAGTATTGTTTCTTTTAAATGGCAATACTCTTATAAAACTCAAATGCCCATTTTTGGTGCCACAATAACAAGGTTCTTCAAAATTCATCGTAAAATTTTACATGTTTTTTTTTAATTTACAAGCCAAATATGTATTTTATTAATAACTAAAAGTTATTGAAAGTGGTTCAATGAAATTTTATTTGAGCTCAAGATTAAACAGCCAACGAATTTTGGGAAAGGGGAGTGGCACTGCCCATTTATGCTAACAAGTTTGATCTTAGTAACCGCTTTACCAATTTGTACCAAACTTGATAGACGTATTGATTTCTATAAAAATTAATACTCGTTTGAAGGCGAAATGCCTAAGCTTTAAAATAAATTTGATAAACTTTAGAGAAATGAAATAACGAAGAGTATATATTTATAAATTACTAAATTAATTAATTCTTTTATTTGAAATAAAAAATTAACTTGTACATAGATATCTTATTTTTCAATAAAGTAACAAAATTGATTAGTAAATCTGTTTTTCATTGTTGTGATAAGAAATGAGAAACTTAATTTATCTTAACATAGTCATCGTCACTGGAACATATATCTAACAAAGCAACCATTTCTGAGCTATACGTATCTGTAAGATCTTTTTGTGTTCTTACATACCTCATAGATGATATGACTGTATCAGAAGAGATAGCTAACATGTTGAAAAGAAATTCGTTTTGTCTAACTCGTGATATTTTGCAGGTGTTCATACATCTATATCTTTTGTAGTCCTTGTTCTTAGATTCTTGAGCTTCTTCAGATAATTCTCCTAATGGTAAGCACTGGTACTGTTTTAAATCTTTTCCATGTGCTAAAATTTTATGTACCGTTGGTATAAGTTTCTTCTCAGGATTCTTTTGATGCTGCATCTCTGTAGTTTTAGATGCATATTCTCCAAATTTGGGTCCATTAACTGGTTCATGGCAGTTTAAAATATTTAAAATTACTCCCAATCTTTTCACAATATCTCTATCAACTCCTGTTATGCGAGCAGTCACTTCATCGTTTTCAAAAAATCTTCTTGAGGAGTTACCATCATTTGTATTTCCGTATCTATACTTTGGAGAGTCAACTCTAAGGCCAATCTCTTTATAGAATGTATACTGAATTATTTTTTTCTCCTGTTTTGTTTCTCCTTACATGTTGTATTGTCGTCGAAAACTTCTTCTTGTTGTGGTAGTGTATAATCCAGCTTCAAAACAAATTCCATACGTCTTATCCTAGCATGCAAAGGAGATATTCCATACTCATAATTTAGTTCGTCAGTTATTGAATCATCAAGATTTTCAAAGTCCTTTTGGCTCTTCTTACAAATTGGATATTTCATTTTAGATGTCGTATTTGTTATTAAGTTCAAATCTTTTCCATCGACCATTATTAGAAGAAAATCATGCTTTATTGTAATAACATTCCCCTTTTCAATTTCAATTATTGTTGGTTCTAATTTGGCAATTTGATTTTTTACATCACTCACTGTAACTTTTATGAGTTCCGAAGACTCCTTCTCGTATTTAAATAATATCGGGCGGCACAATATAGTTGATGACGGGCTTGGATTTTTCCAATATTCTGAAGCTTCATCTTTTAGTCGTAATGGAACAATAGAAGCCATAAACATATTACTATCTGTAGTTGGGTCATCGTCTACATTTATTCTTTGTTTATTTGCGCTTTGTCCTGATGATCCATCACAGCCCCACTTAGTTATCAAGGCTAGCTCCTTTGGCAGTGATTTCAACTTTTCTTCAGTAAAAACTTTGAAGAAGTCATGTAGACGTATGATCCTTTGGTTTTGTAGCTCAATGTCAGCTGATACTTCGGTTATTTTTGGACTTAGAGGAACTGCTTCTTTCTTGGCTTGAGTAATTTTTTTGTATCCAGGTAAAATATCGGCATTACGTTGCAGTAATGACTTACGCAATATAATGTATTTTTTCTTCGTTAAACCGAGATCTATAAACAGCGCCAAAGCTTCTTCGGTAGTGTATTTCCTAGGTAGCGCATTTGGTGGTGTGGGAATGCTGTTTTGGATCCTCATCAGTCGCACTGGACTTGCTACCCCAACTGCTTCTGTTATATGAGACCACGTTTTCTTCGCCTTTTTTATATTTAATAGCCAGTGCTTCTGAAATATGAGTCGTGGCCATAGCTTTTCTGGTATCAGACAGCTTCCTTTTCCTTGCGTAGGTAGAACACTCTTCTATGGGTTTTGTTGGTCTCCCTTTAGTTGGATTGGTTGACGTGCTAGGCGTTTCTTCGTCCAAAAAAGTTTTGTCAGCTAGCCACTTTTCTTGCTTACTTAGAAATTTTGAATTGTTACGATAGACGTCCTTCCATTTTCATTCTATCATAATGTTAATTCTCTCATAGTAGCCTCAACGAAGTCCCGTCTTGACTTTGTAGATTTAAACACCGCAAATAGTTTCGAGTTTTCTAGATACATATTAGAATTGGCTTCGAGTGTATCTGACTAAATATTAAACTGTGAACTATATTCAAAAATACTATTGACTTTATTTAAGTAAACAGAATACTTAGTTCCTTAATCTCCAAAAGACGAATGGTAATGTGCATTGTATGATGGATAGCTTTATATACCTACTCAAATTATTAAAATTAATTTCAGGTATACAATTCGTATCTAAAAAAATGTATGTTGTCAACAAGTTCCAATAACAAAAACGACCTTGGCCGTGCTGAATTATATATACCTGCTCAGGGGGTATTTATGCCCAAGGTTGTTTAACTTCATTTGATGTAAAAAGTGAAGTTGCAGCTGGACGCAGGTAGACTTTATGAATTTAGGTAACTGAATATTTCACAAATAACTACTGTTAATTTGACGGAGCACATATTTTAACATTTTTTTATTTTTTCCATCAAAGTTTTAAAAAGAGCCTAAAACTAGGCATTTCGAAAAACAGGTATATCCGCCAACTTTTACCAAAAAGAAAAACAATTTTTTTTTGTTTCAATCCTAAATTAAATTATCTTTAATAGCTATACAAGAAAACGACAACCGGCCGCCCTATTTACTCACAAAACCATTTTAAATACAACGAAAAAGCAGAAAAATTTCAAATTTTTCCCAATGTTGAAAATTGGTCAACTCTGAGCGGCTCTACCTGGTAAACTATAATTTTCTGTGAAAAAAAGTTGTATATTCTTGATTCCAGGAAAATTCTCTATTAGAAACATGTATTAGATTTAGCGAACGCTTTCATGATTTTTTTGATTTTTGCCATGCTTTAACGGCAGAGGCGCCCCTGTGCGTCGTCTGTCTTACTGTAACCGTGACTGCACACTACTGAATTTTCAAATTCACCTTGTTGTTTTTGTGGTGACGATAGGAGAGTATTATCGGAGTTGTAAGTCCTTTGCCGAACATAGATCTGCCTCCCTCTGAAACTCGCACCTTATCCAGCTATGAAGGAGACGATTTGATATCCCCACGCGATCCCTCAGAATAATAATTACCGTCGTCATCACAACATCTTCTAAATCTACGTTTTCCTTTTCTCTCTTCTCATCATCCTTCAGTTCCGCTTCCTTTTTGATCTCGTTTTTGCTTTCTGCTTTTCTATTCTTCTTATTTACCCAATCTGTTTTCGCATCAATTTTCTCTTTTCTGTTTCGACAATGGCTCAATTATATGGTTGGCTCATCTCATCAGCTGATTTCATTTTTTTCATTTCACTTGTATATGAATTGTCAAAAGGAGATGGAAAACGTAAAATGTAACCAACACATTGACAATTATTTACTGACGTGGTAGTAAATTTTTTATAAGAAAATAGTTTCACATCACTTTAAGTAATTTTTTTTAGTAAATGCATCTTATTTAGCGCGTTCTTTCCCTACAACACAAAAGAATTGCAAAGTTGTATGTTTTCTCTTCATTTCATTCGCCTAACACCAACACGCAGATTTTGAAAATCTGAGAAAGGTATGTTGTTGTTGCAGCCAAGGGCCAACCATATAGCTGAAGCATGGTTTCGACTTTTCCATTTACCTATTTCCTTCCCCATTTATCCTTCTGCCTTTTCTTTTTCACTCCCTCCTTTTCTTTCTAAATCTATGTTTCTTTTTTCCCTCTTCTAATCATTCATTCCATTCCCCTTCCTTTTTAATTTCGTTTTTTCTTTCTGCTTTTCTATACTTCTAATTTTCCCAAGGCGGCCACCGTAGTGTGATGGTAGCGTGCTCCGCCTATCACACCGTATGCCCTGGGTTCAACTCCCGGGCAAAGCAATATCAAAATTTTAGAAATAAGATTTTTCAATTAGAAGAAAATTTTTCTAAGCGGGGTCGCCCCTCGGCAGTGTCTGGCAAGCGCTCCGATTGTATTTCTGCCATGAAAAGCTCTCAGTGAAAACTCATCTGCCTTGCAGATGCCGTTCGGAGTCAGCATAAAATATGTAGGTCCCGTCCGGCCAATTTGTAGGGAAAAATCAAGAGGAGCACGACGCAAATTGGAAGAGAAGCTCGGCCTTAGATCTCTTTGGAGGTTATCGCGCCTTACATTTAATTTTATTTTTTCAATTTTCCCAATCTCCCATTTCCCATTTTCTCTTTCGATATTTCCTTTCTCCATTTTTCCTTCTGCCTTTTTTCTGCCCCTTTCCCTCTTTCCCCTCTCCCCTTTCATTTCCTTTCGCGTTTTTCCTTTTCCATTCCCATATTTAGTTTTCCGGTTTCCGTAAGTACTTTTCTTCCTTTACTGTCCTTCTTTTTTTCGCTTTCCAATATCCTCTTTATTTTCCTATTTCCCTTTCCTCTTGCCACTGTCCCTCCCTTTCTCTTCCCGCTCCGATTCCTCCTTTCTTCTTATTTACCATTACCATTCCCAGCCCATACCCATTCCGATTCCGATTCCGATTCCTATTACTATTACTATTCCTATTCTTATTCCAGTTTCTATTCCTATTCCTATTCCTACTCCTATTCCCATTCCTATTCCTATTTCTAATCCTATTCCTTTTCCTATTCCTGCTCCTATTCCTATTCCTCTTCCTATACCTACTCCTATTCCCATTCCTATTCCTATTTCGAATCCTATTCCTTTTCCTATTCCTGCTCCTATTCCTATTCCTCTTCCTATACCTACTCCTATTCCAATTCCTATTCTTATTCCTATTCATATTCCTATTCCTATTGCTATTCCTTTTCCTATTCCTATTCCTATTCCTATTCCCATTCCCATTATCATTCCCTTTCTGATTCAGATTCGCATTCCCCCTCCTATTTCCATTCAAATTTTGATTCCCATTTGCACACATATTTCGATTCTCATTCCCGTTACCAATCCCATTCTCCTTTTCCAATTCCATTTTCATTTCGATTCCCATTCCCATTTCCCCCTTCAATTCCCATTCCCATTTCCATTTCCATTCCCATTCTCACTCTCGTGCACCTTCCCAATCACATTTCCACCCCCTTTCTATTCACTTTCCCATTCCCATTCCCATTCCCAATTACACTCCCTTTCTTATTCCCTATCCCATTCCCATTCCTATTTCCACTCCCTTTCCTATTCCCTTTCCCATTCCCATTCCCTGTCTCAGTTCCTTCCCCTTCCTATATCCCTTCCATTTCACGGTATTTCCTTGTTCCCTGTCATTTTCATTTTGTCGAAGAAGACCAGTACATATAAACACAGTGTAAATATTGCTCTTGTTGTTGTACATTACTGATGTTCCTTGGCATCCGTGCTAAAAACGCATTTGGTTGGTCATCGTAAACTACGTACCCCGCTACCACTTGATCACTCACCACCTACATACATACCAACACATTAATTGATACACACACACAAACACGTCTATATAAATGTGACGTCGTCTCGCTTCCCTCTTGTAGCAATGTGAATAAAAGCACTACCATAACGTTCGCTAGGCATGTCAGTGGCAGCGGCGACCACAATCTGATGATTTTCAACTTTTTTCTTGTATTTTTACTTAATTTAAATTTTCTTTTTATTTTAGTATTTTATTTTATTTCACTTTATTATTATTTTTTATGTAGCTGTCTCAACTGCCTATTGCACTATAGCATTTACATATATTCCCAAACCTTCATGCAGCAAGCGAACATGTTGTCATTTTTGTTGCTGTTGTTGTTGTTGTTGTTGTGCTGTTAGTAGCGTAAAATGTGCAACAAGCAGCAACAGCAGCATTTTCTTAGCTTTGCCATTGCTTTACTTAACTTTGTGCCGTGTTGTGTTGTGTATTTAGCCGCAGGCAAATTTTGTCGCACGTTGAGTATTTTTAAACCATGAGAAAATCCTTTGGCGCTAATAACCCGAATTCCTTGAATTAAATTGTATTTTTTTTATACTCAGCGTGCTTTGCACACAGAGTATATTAACTTTGATTGGATAACGGTTGGTTGTACAGGTATAAAGGAATCGAGATAGATATAGACTTCCATATATCAAAATCATCAAGATCGAAAAAAAATTTGATTGAGCCATGTCCGTCCGTCCCTCTGTCCGTTAACACGATAACTTGAGTAAATATTGAGATATCTTCACCAAATTTGGTACACGAGCTTATGTGGACCCAGAATAGATTGGGTATTGAAAATGAGCGAAATCGGATGGTAACCACACCCACTTTTTATATATATAATATTTTGGAAAACACAAAAAACCTGACTATTTAGTAAGTAATACACCTAGAAAGTTGAAATTTGACGTGTGGACTGATATTGAGACTTTTGATAAAATTTTAATGAAAAAATGGGCGTGTCATCGCCCACTTGTGATAAAATCAATTTTACAAATATTATTAATCATAAATCAAAAATCTTTAAACATATCGTGACACAATTCGGCAGAGAGGTTGCCCTTACTATAAGGAATGTTTGAAGAAAAATTAACGAAATCGGTTAATGACCACGCCCACTTTTATATAAAATATTTTTAAAAGGGTCGTGGACGAATAAAATAAGCTATATCTTTGCAAAAAAGAGCTTTATAACAACGGTATTTCATTTCCCAAGTGGATTTATAACAATAAATAGGAAAAACTTCAAATTTAAAAAAATGGGCGTGGCACCGTCCCTTTTATGACTAACCACTTTTGTTTCGGGAGCCATAACTCGAAGAAAAATTAGTTCAGAATAGAACCATATGAATATGTATTATTGCACAGCCTTGTAACACTATTAAGCACACAAACAACAACAGCATTTCAAGTGTACAGCTGGGTATGTAATGTTCGGTTTCACCCGAACTTAGACTTCCTTACTTGTTTTTTTTAACTTTATTGCAACTTTTACATACAATTTAATACATTTTGTTCTCATGTATCCTTCGCCTTGTAGTGCAGATATGTGCACATACAAAGTTAGATCCATGCGTGGGTACTAAATAATACATGCATCCATGTATGTACATATGTATATTTTTACTTTATGCATGCATGTTATATACAAGTATTATTATTATTATTCCCACGACTGCTAGATCTAAATACGGAATTAGTTCGATTTTTACCCGAGCAAGGGCTGTATTTTTCAACATAACCTTCTTTAGTCTGCCAGAAGATGGCCGCTGGTGGAACTTAATACGTATAAAGCTTTCGATATGATTTATTATACCTTTCATGAACATGAAATGGTATATTAACTTTGGTCCGATATTTGTAACGTTGAGAAATATAGAAGATAGACTCACCATTAAGTATACCGAATTGATCAGGCGACGAACTGAGTTGATATAGCCATGTCCGTCTGTCCGTCCGTCCGTCTGTCTATTTGAACGCAAACTAGTCCCTCAAATTTTGAGATATCTCAATGAAATTTGGCACAAGGATGTATTTTTGTATTATATTAGACATTTGTCGAATCCGGTAGGATCGGACCACTATAACATATATCTCCCATACAACCTATCATTCAGATAAGACGATTTTGGTCATTCCTGCCGCAATTCAGAAAGTATAAACGTGAAACCGGGTGATATGTATTCTAATATATCATAGAAGATATCCTGAAAAATCACTTTGATCGGAGCTATATATAGTTATATCCCATACAACCGATCGTTCAGATAAGGGGGTTTTTTGCCATTTTTTATTTTATATTTATCTTAAAAATCATTTAGGTATGTACATCTGTTCACTATATATTTCTTATCTTATACATCCGATTATTTGGAGATAACGAAAGGGATAAGATTATTGTTCAGCTCCATTCATGAAAGGTATGAAGTCGTCGGCACAGCTGAAGACAGACCCGTCTTTACTTGTTTATTTAGTAGTCTACACATACATGTAAGGCGCGGTGACTCCGAAGAGATCTAAAGGCCGAGCTTCTCTTCCAATTTGCGTCGTGTTCCTCTTGATTTTCCTTACAAATTGGCCGGACGGGACCTACATGTTTTATGCCGACTCCGAACGGCATCTGCAAGGCAGATGAGTTTTCACTGAGAGCTTTTCATGGCAGAAATACACTCGGATTGCTTGCCAAACACTGCCGAGGGGCGACCCCGCTTAGAAAAATTTTCTTCTAATTGAAAAACCATATTTCTAAAATTTTGATGTTGCTTTGCCCGGGGTGTAAACCCAGGGCTATACTGTGTGGTAGGCGGAGCACGCTACCATCACACCACGGTGGCCGGCAGTCTATTAGTCTACACACTTAACAATAAATATAGTTACGGATTAACGATAAATTACAGGAGCATGGTAAAATTTACATTATAAAATATGTGTTATATTATTATTAGATCAGTTGTCGGGACGGACTGTGATGTCGAGCAATGGGAATTGAATATTAGTGCTGTCGGAATGGACGTGATTTCGAGCAGCTGATGTATATTTAACACAAAATGAGAAGGACTACGGTGTGTGGGAGTTTGGAAAGGACGTGATTCTAAGACACCCACCCAAAATAATTGCGAAAGTGAGTCGCACGTATCAATGTTTTTGCAGTGCTTATCGAAATCAGTACACAGGCAACGAAGAGGTTCGTGCATTTCAAAATTCGTGGGCTTATATGAAGTGGTTGAAAATGTCTAGATGGTCTATAGGTCTATAGGTCTATAGTCTATTATTTATATTCCTATATTCTATGAATACGGATTTTGGAGAGGTTTTCTTAAAATATACGCACTTTTTTGGTTGAGTGTAAGAAACACCACATCCATCGATACTAAGATGACGGTGGATAGCTAAATATTGATAACATCAGTTGACTTTAGAAATTGCTTCTGCGTCAAAAAGGATTAAGCAAAATGTATTTTATGATGGTGTTTTACTTCTACCTATTGAAACTGCCTTCTCCAGATGGAGCTACCATATTGTACAATTATCGAACTTATCTCTGAACACCGAAACTTCATTATCTTTGAAAAAGCTATTTGGAACCAATTCAAAGAATTAACATTCCTACTAATATCCGACAATTTAAGCGTGAGTATCGGAGGATTATCAACCGAGTATCGGCTCTCGCCATACGCTCTTGTAGAATTTCGGAAATCCGGCCAAACGTCCAAGCCTAAGGTACAGTATTAACGAGAGAATGTGGTGATAACTTTACCCACAAAAGCTTAAACAAATTCTAAGATTAGGCGGCTTGTAGAAGTACTGTGTT
>JARSSU010034517.1:0-24646 GCA_029619165.1 Eurosta solidaginis
AGGATCTCAAAAGTACGGAAATGCCGCAAATTACAGAGCAAGAGGTGCTAGATGGTGCAACAGAGTTGCTGATAAAAAATCCCCAGGACCCGATGGAGTACCAAACATAGCCCTTAAAGCCGCGATCAGAACTAGGACTACATTATTTACTGATCTTTTTAATGCCT
This sequence comes from Eurosta solidaginis, assembly GCA_029619165.1. Lineage (NCBI taxonomy): Eukaryota > Metazoa > Arthropoda > Insecta > Diptera > Tephritidae > Eurosta > Eurosta solidaginis. The sequence goes on from JARSSU010034517.1 coordinate 168, forward strand.
GTATGCAATAAGGCGTGTTCCCTCACCCGGGGAAACGACAAAGACTTGTCCTCTTGCTGAAACCTGGTAAACAGCCGGTTCAACCATCCTCATACAAACTTTGTATGCTGAATTCCTAGGAAATATTTTCGAGCGTATAACTAGTGAGGCGCCTACAGCGGACTTTAGAAATCCCAGGTAAATAAATAAATGTAAGGCGCTATAACCTCCGAAGAGATCTAAGGTCGAGCTTCTCTTCCAATTTGCGTCGTGCTCCTGTTTATTTTCCCTACAAATGGCCCGGACGGGACCTACATGTTTATGCCGACTCCGAACGGCATCTGCAAGGCAGATGAGTTTTCACTGAGAGCTTTTCATGGCAGAAATACACCCGGAGCGCTTGCCAAACACTGCCGAGGGGCGACCCCGCTTAGAAAATTTTCCTTCTATTTAAAAACCTTATTTCTAAAATTTGATGTTGCTTTTTCCGGGGTGCGAACCCAGGGCATACGGTGTGGTAGGCGGAGCACGCTACCATCACACCACGGTGGCCGCCAGAAAGCCCAGGTGGCTTGTCTAATAATCAATATGGATTTCGCAAATCAAGGTCCATACAAACAGTCGTCAATATAATTAGAGAAGCTATCTCTGGAGGCCAAAATAAAAGGAAGTTTTGTGCACTTATTACGTTGGACATCAAGAAACGCTTTTAAACACTGCGAACTGGATGCAGATAATGGCAGCGCTGAGAAGCTTCGGCACACCAGCTTACTTACGCAGAATAATAGGTAGCTATTTTAAAGACAGGGGTAATTCTTTTGACACGGATCAACAGAGCCCGATTACAAGTAGGCAGAATAGTCCCCCCAGTTTAGGGGCCCCCGAAAAATTAAAAGACTTCTAAAATTTCTACAAACGTAAAATTCTAGAGAGTGAAAAAAAATATAATCAGAACTGAAAATAAATTTACTCAAATAATAAAACTCAATTGACCGCATTCAAAAGGCGACGACCGAGCGAACTAGACAAGGTTCCTAAAAGGACATTTTCCGATTCATTTGACAAATTGTATGAGCCGTGCAAAGAGTGTGTCGAATGTGAATGGAGTATTTTGAATAATAACAAAAGAATTATCTCAAATGTACACTCGTTGTTTTTATTTTGAAATATGTCGCTATTTTTGGAACAGAGGTGTAGAAGCCTTCAAGCGGTAATTTCAGCTAGAATGATTAATGATGGATGACAAATAAATCAATGTATTGTAACGAATTTGGGGATTTTTTGATATTTTGCACCTTCTGCTAACGTTCGTAATTGCTCACTGTCGAATAATAACTCCAATATTCAGTATTGTAATATGGGCGTTATTTTAGTCTACTTTGGGACTAGTAAACTTTAATACCGCGTACTTCACAAAATCAAACTGGTTACTGATTCCCCAGCGTGCGCTGAGTTTCTTGTTCACCCATCTCTCTTACTTACTTACTTACTTACTTAATTGGCGCTTAACCGTCTAAACGGTTATGGCCATCCAACAAGGCGCGCCAGTCGCTCCTTCGCTCCGCCAATTGCTCACACCATGGGAGTTTAAATCGTTTTCCACCTGGTCCTTCCAACGGAGTGGGGGCCGCCCTCTACCTCTGTTTCCATAGGTAGGTTCCGATAGAAACACTTTCTTGGCCGGAGCATCATCTTTCATTCGCATAGCATGGCCTAGCCAGCGCAGCCGCTGCGTTTAAATTCGCTGGACTATGTTGATGTCTGCGTATAACTCGTACAGCTCATCATTAAATCTTCTTCGGTACTCGCCATCGCCAACGCGTAGAGGTCCATAAATCTTTCGAAGAACTTTTCTCTCGAACACTCCCAAAGCCGCTTCATCTGTTGTCATGGTCCATGTTTCTGCCCCATATAGCAGGACGGGTACGATAAGTGACTTGTAGAGTATGATTTTCGTTCGCCGAGAGAGGACTTTACTTCTCAATTGCCTACCTAGTCTAAAGTAACATTTATTGGCAAGATTGATTCTTCGCTGGATTTCAGTGCAGATTTTGCTGCTAGTGTTGATGCTGGTTCCCAAATAAACGAAGTCTTTTACTATTTCGAAATTATGGCTGCCAACAGTAGCGTGGTTGCCAAGGCGCGTATGCGCTGACTCTTTGCTCGATGACAGCAGATACTTCGTTTTGTCCTCATCCACCATCAAACACATCTTTACCGCTTCTTTTTCCAGTTTGGAGTAAGAAGAACTAACAGCGCGGGTGTTTAGGCCGATGATATCAATGTCATCAGCTATGCCAGTAATTGGACGCTTTTATAGTATATTGTTGCAGTGCGGTTAAGTTCTGCAGCTAGTATAATTTTGTCCAGCATCAAATTAAAGAATCACACGATAGGGGGTCACCCTGTCTGAAACCTCGTCTAGTTTCGAACGGCTCGGAGAGGTCCTTCCCAATTCTGACTGAGCTGATGGCGTTGCTCATCGTCATTTTGCACAGCCGTATAAGTTTTGCGGGGAAACCAAATTCAGACATAGCGGTATATAGGTAGCTCCTTTTCGTGCTGTCGAAGGCGGCTTTAAAGTCGACGAAGAGGTGATGTGTGTCGATTCTCTTTTCACGGTTTTTTTCCGTGATTTGGCGCATTGTGAAAATCTGGTCGATGGTATATTTACCAGGTCTGAAGCCGCGCTGATAAGGTCCAATCAGCCGGTTTACGGTGGGCCTCAATCTTTCGCACAATACACTTGAAAGGACCTTATATGCGATATTAAAAAGGCTGATTCCACGATATTTGGTGCCTTTGCGGTATCCCCCTTCTTGTGGACTGGGAAAAGAACACTTAGATTCCAACCGTCGGGCTCGCACTCTTCCGCCCATATTTTGCTTAGAAGCTGCTGCATGCGCCTTAGCAATCCGCAACCCGCCTTAGCTCCGCAGGCAATCCATCAGCGCCACGGCCTTGTCGTTTTTCAATCTGGTTATTGCTATTCTAACTTCGTCATAATCGGGCGGGGGGACGTATATTCCATCATCATCGATTGCGGGATCGGGTTCTTCATCTCTGCGCGGTGAATTGCTGCCTCCATTTAGGAGAGCAGAGAAGTGTTCCCTCCATAACACAGGTCAACAAAAAAATTTTTTTTGTACATGGGTTGTACGAATCAAAAATATTTGGTTTTGTAGAACTTATAGCGATTTGAAAATTTTGCAATTTTGCACCATGCTAATGTAGGTCCTTTTTCGCTATTTCGTTCGATAGAGGGCGGCGGTGCATCGAAAAAAGATCTACTTAAAGCACAACATACTCATTTAAAAAAAAACAAAAAAATTGCTGCTGAGAAACAGTAAAAAGGAGATAAAAGGTCTCAGATACACATGATTTTAGGTAGATTTGGCAATTCGTTAAGTACATATTAGGAAACTCATCGAAACTTTTACTGACGGATTAGCAGGCCTAGCAATAGAGCATGCCAGTTAACTGATAGCGTTTTTGTAAGTAAATTTTTTTTTAAGAAGCTGTATTTTCTTGGGTCACTCGTTGTGGACGACACTATGTTATTGCATATCACAGAGGAATGATATCTTCGAGAAGTTGTAAACGAGCGGCTAATTCGTTTTGCTATATATGTGACGAATGTTTAAAAGAAGACAAAAAAAGTTTGATTTAACTAAAAACACAAGGATTTGCGAGACCTACCTAGCCTACTTCGGTCTACCTTTTAAAAACCTGCACAAAAAATGGGCTCCATATTTTCTCTTTTTTATTGTACTAACTGTTTCATATATATATACATATATCTACATATATATAATTGCATAATAACTGAAATTGTTATGAAATGCTTTACGTTTTATTATAGTTTGGTACCAGGGTGAGAAAAGGGCCGTGAAGTTCGCATTGCCGAGGATTTGGAGGGAACCGAGTAATCATGACACTGATTGCTATTTTTGTGTAGTGAAACCACTGAAAGGGAAACGTTTACGAAAAACAATATATCCGGAACTTCCATCGACATCCGCTCCAGTACCACATTCGGAACAAAATCCTGTACCTGATCCACCTGTGTTGGAAAAGCAACTATTTCCTCAAGGCAGCTTTCAAACACCGAGTTCATCTGCATCCGTACATTCCGAAATTGTTCCTCAATTTGAACCAGGAATTCCACATCTCATCAACTCCGAAGATCTCAATTACTTAATAAGAGACTTAAATCTATCAAAAGACAAAGCAGAGTTATTAGCATCGCGGCTTAAACAACAAAATTTACTTACTTCTGATGTTCGAATATCTCGACAAAGAAAGCGTCATGAAGAATTTTCTTGTTTCTACAGTAAGGAAGATGGACTCTGTTTTTGCTATGACGTGAAAGGTTTATTTGAAGCAATTGGTATTCCTTGTAATACAAATGAATGGCGCCTCTTTATGGACAGCTCAACAAAAAGTCTAAAAGCAGTTCTACTACACAATGGGAACAAATTTCCATCTATTCCACTGGCATATTCCATATACCTCAAAGAAATTGATGACAGTATTAGAATGCTGGCGACCACCGTGATGTGATGGTAGCGTGCTCCGCCTACCACACCGTATGCTCTGGGTTCACACCTCGGGCAAAGCAACATCAAAATTTTAGAAATAAGATTTTTCAATTAGAAGAAAATTTCCAAGCGGGGTCGCCCCTCGGCAGTGTTTGGCAAGCGCTCCGGGTGTATTTCTGCCATGAAAAGCTCTCAGTGAAAACTCATCTGCCTTGCAGGTCCGGTCCGGCCAATTTTTAGGGAAAATCAAGAGGAGCACGACGCAAATTGGAAGAGGAGCTCGGCCTTAGATCTCTTCGGAGGTTATCGCGCCTTACATTTATTTATTTTTTTATTAAAATGCTATTAACTGCAATCAAATATACGGAATGCAAGTGGGAAGTTATTGGGGACTTCAAGATGGTTTGTTTTTTTACTGGAATGCAAGGTGGATATACCAAACACTCCTGTTATCTTTGCCTACGGGATAGCAGAATGATGCCGCCCACTATCGCCAAAAACATTGGCCCGAACGCACTGAGTATGGAGTGGGAAGATTTAATATTAAACATGAAGCAATTGTCGATCCTAAAAATATATTGATGCCGCCATTGCATATTAAATTGGGCCTTATTAAACAATTTGTGAAGCTCTTAATATTGAGTCAGAAGCTTTCAAATATTTGCAGACTTTTTTTCCAAAGCTGTCAGAGGCGAAAATTAAAGCTGGAGTCTTTGTTGGCCCTCAAATAAAAAAAATTATGAACTGCGATATTTTCCCGGACCTACTTAGCAATGAGGAGAAACTAGCGTGGAACAGTTTTAAGGCAGTAGTTCATGGTTTTCTTGGAAATCATAGGGATGAAAATTACGATGAGCTGATAACTGGCATGATTACGAATTTTTCCGCCATCGGATGTAGAATGTCGCTAAAGATGCACATGTTACATTCACATCTAGATAAATTCAAAGATAATATGGGAGCTTATTCAGAAGAACACGGGGAACGATTCCATCAAGATATAATGGAGTTTGAGAAACGCTACCAAGGCCAGTATACGGAAAGCATGATGGGGGACTATATTTGGACGTTAATAAGAGAAAATGTTACCGAATATGGCAGAAAAAAGCATTTTAAACATTTAAACTGTATTATAAAACTAAATTTATAAGAATAAATCTTAAATTGATTTTTACTATACTAGAGTAAATCAAATGATGAATTTTCATGTTTTTCTCATTTTTTTCGAACAAAATCAAATCTAAAACTTTTTTATGTTCATATCCTTATTTCTGGGTGCAAAAGCAATAAAAAAATATACGCACGACCCATGTACAAAAATGTTGTTGACCAGTGTAATCTAGCACTCTCTGGACATCAGTTACAAGGTCGCCGTTTTCGTTCTTACAGGACCTTGCCCGGTCTTAAAACCTTCCGTCTGTCGCCGTATTTTTTGGTAAAATTTTCGGGCGTTATTCCTGGTGGTTAGCAGCTCAAGCTCCTCGCACTCACTTCTGCTTTTTTCTTCCTGAAAAGGCGTCTCGCTTCCCTTTTCAACTCACGATAGCGTTCACACACTCCTTTTGTCGCGCTCGCTTTTAACATAGCCCTGTAGCAGCGTCTTTTCTTTCGGTTGCAACGCGGCATTCTTCATCGTACCAGTTGTTTTTTCGTGGCCGCCGGTAACCAATTTTTTCCTCGGCGGCAGTACGAAGTGCTTTGGAGATATGCTCCCACTGCTCCTGTATTCCTTCATGATGAGTTGTGCTCTCAGAGAGCAGGTGTGACAGTCGAGTTGCGAAATCATTGGCAGTCTGCTGTGATTGAAGCTTTTCGACGTCTAGCTTTCCTTGTGTTTTTTGTTCCTTGGTTTTAGCTGCGTTGATGCGGGTGCGTATTTTCGCTGCAACAAGATAATGGTCCGAGTCGATGTTAGGTCCTCGCATCGTGCGCACATCTAAAACACTGGAGGCACGCCGTCCGTCTATCACAACGTGATCGATCTGATTGCGAGTATTTCGATCAGGAGGCAGCCATGTAGCTTGATGTACCTTTTTATGCATGAACCTCGTGCTGGATATGACCATGTTTCGAGCACCGGCAAAGTCAATCAGCCTCAGTCCGTTAGGTGAAGTTTCATTGTGTAGGCTGATTTTTCCGACTGTAGGACCAAAAACACCTTCTTTGCCCACCCTGGCGTTAAAGTCACCAAGCACGACTTATATCATGACGGGGGCAGCGCTCGTACGTGCGTTCTAATTGTTCATAAAAAGTGTCTTTCACCGCATCATCTTTCTCCTCTGTCGGCGCATGGGCGCAGATGAATGATATGTTAAAACAATTTGCTTTTATTCGGATAGCGGCGAGACGCTCGTCCAAAGGCGTGAACACCAGCACTTGGCGACAAAGTCTCTCTCCCACCACGAATCCGACGCCGAAACTGCGCTTATTCCAATAGATGTTACAACTTAATGACGGAAATGCTCCAGAAGTAGAATTTTCGCCTCGCCATTATTTTAGGACAAAAGGCTTCCTCGAAATCATCGACAATCTTCACAGTGAAATCAAACCACGTGCGAAAGTGTATATGGAAGTTTCAGAGAGATTTGCATTTCTCATCAACTTTTCTCTAAGTGATGGAGACCTCTACGAAGCAATAAATAACTTAGTTCGTTTTTATTCTAGGTGTCCCACAGGGATCTATTCTTCGTCCAATGCTTTGGAATGCAATGTATGATGGGGTGCTAAAGATTGATCTACACCAGAAAACACTCAAATTGTTGGATATGCTGATGATATAGGAAAAGTAGTAGTGGCCAAGTAACTGGACCTGCTTCTAGCATTATGGAATGACGCCGTAGGAAGAATAAAGGAATGGGTGACCAATATGGGACTGGAGTTAGCTAGCTAAAAGACAGAAATGGTATTAGTAAGCTCCAAAAGGTCGGTTACGAGTTCGTCTTAACTGTTGGGCATCATCAAATCACCTCAAAGGATTTTTTAAAATACTTAGGAGAGCATGATCACTTGTAACGAAGCTTTTCCTTGCCCCGGTGCTTCTTCAGTAATTTCTGGGGTATACTCGCCGTGTCCAAGGTTCGTTTACACTAAATTTGTATTTCGGGACACCTTGCAAATCGTTTTCATATAAAAATTCACTTTATTGCTTAACTCCTTAAACTATAATATAAATTGCATAAAAAAGATGTGTATGTATAATTCACTTAATTTGATGCCTGCTATATGATTAGTGGGGGGTAACGGTCCCTCGTGTCCCGTTAGGAGCGTTTCGTTAGGGCGCCTTACAGGTCGCCGCCTGGGTATGCGTAAGTGTATCTCAGTGATGCCTTGCGTCGGCGGGGTTCTACTACGGCTGGCGACTGCGCTGTCTCTGCTGCGGCTTATGTCGGTGCGTCTGCGAAAATGTAACTCTGGTATGGTTGACGTCGTATGCTTGCGTAACTCTGCTGAGGTCAACGTCGTATGCTTGCGTAATTCTGCTGTGACCAACGTCGTATGTTTGCGCAACTCTGCTGCGGCCAACGTCATATGTTTGCGTAACTCTGCTGGGGCCAACGTAGTTTGCTTGCGTGACTCTGCTGTGGCTAACGTCGAATGCTCGTGTAATTCTGCAGCGGCCAATGTTGTATGTTTGCGTGGCTCTGCTGCGGCCAAAGGTAGCGGCGTAGGCTATTTCTGCCGAGGCTTACGGCGATGGTGCGCAGATTCGTGATGCTGTGGGCCTTCGCTTAGCAGGGAGCGAGCGTGGGCTAAAGCGTTGTAGATCAGTTAAAATCAGCTTACCCACAATCCTCATCCCACAGCTCTCCTATGAAACGCACTGTCTGGTGATGGTTAGAACCGATACGCCTTTCAGATGCCCTTCCATTGCTGCCCAGGTGATGATCGCACTTCGCGTCCCGTTAAGTGAGATCCGTTAGCCTCCATACAGACACGTTTGACGTTTCACTTCTACTGCGGATGCCGACGTACTTCTGCCGCGGTTGGCGTTTGGCTGAGCGCGGGATCACGATGTGGTGATGGACGTTTGCTCCGTTGTAAGTTTGCGTGGCTCTGCTGCGGCCAATGGTAGCGGCGTGGGCTATTTCTGCCGAAGCTTACAGCGATGGTGCGCACATTCGTGACGCTGTGGGCCTTCGCTTCGCAGGGAGCGAGCAGGTCTAAAGAGTTGTAGAGCGGTTAAAACCAGCTTACCCACAATTCTCAGCCCACAAATATTTCCTATGAAACGCACTGGCTTGCAATGATTAAACCGATATGCCTTCCAGAACGCTTCAGTAGTAGCTCCGGTCGCAACCACAACTGCGTGCTGACTGACTGATGTCTTCTTGTGTTACCCTTTTCATAGCCAATGCTATTGATGTTGCCTGCTCAGTTCGTTGCGTTGCCATGGTTACGTTGTTGCTATGGAGTGTTGCGGCAACTTGTTGCCCTAGTGATATTTCAGAGACTTGTTTGTATTTCGTGTTATGTTGGCTATGTTGCTGAGTTTTATTTGTGTTGCGATGTCTGTGTTACTGGGCCTGTGTTGTGGCGCGGTGGTTTTTGTTCTCTGCCTGCGAATATTGTTGTTCCCTGCCCGTGTTCAGGTCCCTTTGTTGGGTTCGCTTCCTGCTCGTAGCGTTGGCGGTTTTGGCGAACTTGTCATTGAAAATTTCCATGTTGCTCTTGGTGACTTCGGTTTAGACTTGGTTTGTATTTTGTTTAGATATTCTTAGCAAATGACGTGTTACTCGGTGGTCTGCCATGGAATGACGGGTGTCATTCCGGTGTTATCTGATCTCTGCAGGTTTTTTTTTGCATTTATTTAGTTTTGATTATTTTTATTATTTCCAGATTTCGTGGTTTCGCCTGCTTCCGATGAGTGGTATGCCTTCAGCTCGGCGATGCTTGCCGTCTTCTCTTTCCCGCTATCAATTTTTCTCAATTTGACATACCCTAGAATTTCGTAAGGGCCATCATACTTGGGGCCAATTTCGCTGCAAATCCTGCCTCACTATTCTAAAGGCTTCCTGCATTCTGTTGGACTTCTCTTCGGTCGTGGCGAGAGTTACACCTGTTCCAACGTTGACTTCATCAAATAGGGCTCCTGGCAGTCGTGGCTATCGTCCTTGCACGAGGAAAGCTGGGCTGTAGTCTGTAGAGGCGTTGACACTGGTATTTATCGCTAGCTCAATTTCCGGAAGAAGGTCGTCCCATCGCTTGTGTTTTGAGTTGGTAAGCTGAGCAATGATCCGCTTAATGGTCCTGTTTGCTCGTTCGGTTGGGTTTTCTTGGGGGTATAGGGCGCGGTGTATTGTTGTCGTACCGCGAATTCTTTGAGGTAGCGCTCCCAGAGCGTACTACAAAACTGTGCGCCGTTGTCGGATATGAGTACTTTGGGGACGCTAAACCTTGCGAGGATCCGTTCCCTGAAAGCCCGGCGAAGGCCGTCTGCGATATCGCGCCTCATGGGGATCAATTCCACCCACTTGCTGAATAGGTCGAAAAATACCAGTAATATAGTATTTCCGTGTGTAGACCGCGGTACGGGTCCAACGAAGTCGACGCATACCGTGGAAAATAGTTCCTGGGCTACCGGTGAGAGCATCTTTTCGGCTGGATTTTGTTGTGTTTCCTTGTATTTCTGGCAGGATTCGCATTGATGTACATACCGGCTGATGTCACGGAACATACCGGGCCAATAATATCGGTTGGCGATTCGGGTTACTGTCCGGCGGATACCCATGTGTCCCGTGCTTGGTATGTCATGATTTAACTGCAATACTCGCTGTCTGAGTGGTGCGGCACACACAATTTCCATGGTACCGCCTCTTCGTCGTGTGACCGGCAGGGAATATGGCGGTATAACTGTCCATCCTGTATTGTATAGTCGGCGTATTTCTCCGGGTTGGTGCGTACTTCGCCGATACGCTTGTGCCACCACTTGCATTGTGGTTCCGTCGTCGTTGTAAGTCGTATGCGATCCGCCTCGCCTTCTATACCATTGTGTTTATTGCTGGGTACGTCGTCGTTAATTAGATTAATGTTGTCATACCTGTCGTCACTCGTACTAGCTGGTGTTACACTGTGAATGGTCCCTGACGTTGCTCCAATGATGTCGTACCTGTCACTACTCGTTCTCGGCGGTGTTATACTCTGAATTGTCTCTGACGTGGCTCCCGGCGATGTGTGCTGAGCAAGGGGTCTGGTTAACACGAGGTGGCCTCCTCCACATGATGTGGCTGCTCCTGTGCTCCCTAGCGTGTCTAGGCAAAATATAATGTCGTCAATTGCCCCGGGCATCACCTGCAGGACTGTGTGAATTGACGAGTGTCCGAGGCGTACTTCTGTCCTTACGGCGTCGAGAATTGTAGTGCTAACTCCCTTGGCCATTGTTATTTCGATGGCCACTCTTACCCTCTCTCCGCTTCAGAACTCACCACGTGATTCGCTAGGGTAGCTGAAACGAAACTCCTTGAGGCCCCTGTGTCGATAACCGCCTCCGATGATACTGTCCCAATCTGAGCTGGGGCGTAAAGCCGTCCGTGTTCCTGGTACACAACTACTGCTGATTGCCGCTGGGGCTCAGTGGGCTCACTGCGTCTTGTCCTTGGTGACGCCCTTCGTGGATTCCCTGACGTCGACGGCAGCATTAAATTGTGCGTATATCGTTCCGACCGCACTTCCAACCAAAAAAATTTCCGTGGGTTACGACATCTCTCTGCATAGTGTCCTTCTTGGACACATCTCCTACATACGCTGTTCGGATTGAAAACCCAAGTTTCTGGTGGTGAGTGACGCTGTGCGCTCGGTGGCTGCTGGTGGGATGATCGTTCCGACTGCGGTGATGGAACTTTTGTTTTGTCACCAACGACGTGCCTCACTACTTTGCGACGTGATCCATCTGATGTGCGTCGGTAACCTTCGTGGATGCTTCGTATTCCTTGGCGAGAGAGAGGAGTTCTCCTAGGGTGCTGAAATCCCTTCAGCGAATATAGAGTAAATAATCGGGATGGCTATTGCGGAAGATTCTTTCCAGGCGTTCCTCGTTGCTGTATCCGGCGTGTCTTATCAAGCTCTGTATCGCTAGTGCGTAGTCTTTATATCTTTCGCATGCGTGCTGCCTTCGTTGCCGTATTTCGTCCTCGAGACGTTCGAAGTATCTGGAAGTTTAAAAAGTCGCGCTTGATGGTCGTCCAGTTGCTCTAGGATACGTTGTAATTGCGATACCATTGAAGGGCGGTGCCACCAATTCGGGCATCGTTTTTGGGAGCAGGTCCACGTTTAGCGTGTAGACTTCGGCTAGTTCTTCCAGTCGTTCGAAGAAAGCTAGAGGGTCCACGCGCACCTTCATATTTTACTGATCACTTTCTTACCTGGTCGATGATGGGTGCGAATATAGCGGTCGTTGCCTGAGATGTACCGTTGGATGGTACCGCTATTCCTGATGATAAGTACTGATGTGGGGGTGCTGTTTTCCTGGGAGGTGACTGAGGTGTACCGTTGGATGGTACCGCTATTCCTGAAGATAAGTATTGTTGTGGGGTGTTGTATTCCTGGGAGGAAACACGAACTGGGTTTGCTTTGATTGTCTATCGGAGATGTTTCATGGTTCCAGCTCCGTTCGACGGAATCCGTGTCTTAGCCTCATTTACCTCACTCGTGGCGGTAGTTTCCTTATAAGCGGCTTCTAGGATAAAAATGTTGCATGTATTTCCCAGCCAACATTTGCTTTCCAAGTCAGCGCTGCTATGCGCTTTCGGATTTCTCGGGTGGTGCCTGTCTGCTCAATACCCAATTCCTGTGTGATGGATATCTTCTGCTCCTTTGAAATGTTGTCTAACCACGTGATGTCAATCTGGTCGGCCATTTTCCGGTTAGGTTTCTAGTCAGGAATGTTACTTCTCATGTTGTACGATTTGCAGGGGGCCTGCTCGTGCGCCAATTGTAACGAAGCTTTTCCTTGCCCCGGTGCTACTTCAGTAATTGCTGGGGTATACTCGCCGTGTCCAAGGTTCGTTTACAATAAATTTGTATTTCGGGCACCTTGCAAATCGTTTTCATATAAAAATTCACTTATTGTTTAACTCCTTAAACTAAAACTTAAAAAGCTTACGGCGATGATGCGCGGATTCGTGACGCTGTGGGCCTTCGCTTAGCAGGGAGCGAGCGTGGTCTAAAGCGTTGTAGAGCGGTTAAAACCAGCTTACCCAAAATCCCCAGCCCACGGCTCTCTCCTACGAAACGCACTGTCTGACGATGGTTAGAACGGATAGGCCTTTCAGATGCCCTTCAATTGCTGCTCAGGTGATGATCGCACTTCGCGTCCCGTTAGGTGAAATCCGTTAGCCTCGGTTCAGACACGTCTGACGTTTCACTTCTACTGCGGATGCCGACGTACTTCTGCCGCGGTTGGCGTTTGGCTGAGCGCGGGATCACGATGCGGCGGTGGACGTTTGCTTACTAGGGAGCGAGCGTGGTCTGAAGCGTTGTAGAGCGGTGAAAACCAGCTTACCCACAATTCTCAGCCCACGACTTTCTCCTATGAAACGCGCTGTCTTGCAATGGTTAAAACCTATATGCCTTCCAGAACGCTTCAGTAGTAGCTCCGGTCGCAACCACAACCGCGTGCTGACTGACTGCTGTCTTCTTGTGTTACTCTTTTCATGGCCAATGCTATTGATGTTGCTAGCTTAGTTCGTTGCGTTGCCATGGTTACGGTGTTGCTATGGTGTGTTGCGGCAACTTGTTGTGCTAGTGATATTTCAGAGACTTGTTTGTGTTTCGTTTTGTGTTGGCTATGTTGCTGATCGTGTTCTTATGTAGAGTTTTATTTGTCTTTGCGTTGTCTGTGTTACTGATCCTGTGTTGTGGGGCGGTGGTTTTGTGTGGGCCAAATTAATGCTTTATATTTGGTCCTCACAGACTTTAAGTTCACTTTCAAAGAGCACTTCAGAGCAGTGAGAGAGAAAATTACCAAAGTTAATAGAGGACTTATGCGAATAATGCGTAACATTGGTGGTCCCAGCGAAGCTACCCGTCAGCTATTGTCCACAGTAACCAGTTCGATAATACTATACGCAGCACCAGTGTGGTACGGATCTAAACGGACGATCCTGGTTCTAACCAGGATAATCCCAGTGGACTTTCTGACAAGCGAAATGACCGATCTGTATAACACTGAATACGCCAAGAAAAGAGCAAGAACACAAACAATATCTAAGTTGCAAGAACGGTGCACATTGTAACTTTTTTTCACTTTTAGGATGCCAAAAGTCCAAAAAACAATGTTCTCCAATCTCAAAAATGTTTTGACATGCAACAGATTAATAACCAACTGTTAAGAAAGTGTATACACAGCAAAGTGAAAAACCCACGATCACCATGATAAGCATTATGAAACTAAAATAATTGTAACAAGTGTAAAAATCATTTCACAGTCCAAATTTTGACCAACTTTGCGGCCACGTGTTGTATTTTTCGATAACTGTTTTGACTTCAAATTATTTTATTTAACATACCTGGGCATTGGTAAGTTTCAGCCACGTAGGCATTGTGTTTTGTTTTAGACAGCCACTAAAAGTTGGTAAGCTTAGAAAATTTTTCGTTTTCAATAGAATAAAACTTTCCTGATTCCGCCCAATTCCATTGAACGAATACATACACATAAAATGGAATTTCATATGGTTTCAAGTAAAAAAACAAACCATTACGAAATTTTTCGTTTTTCTCAGCTTAAGGTCTCTATGCCCTCGCTCACGTATCACGCGCAGTGACCTACTAATGGAATGTCCTCAATAAAAGTCTACAATACTAGATCCCAAAAAAGACAGTTATACCTGAAAGGGTAAAAACCCAGAAAAAGGAAACTTGTTTGTCATATGGGTTTTCCCATAGTTAACGAGTTGTGCACTTATCCCATCAACTTATGTTATGTATGCACGCCTACCTGAGGGTCGTCTGTTATGGGTGATACTTCTAAGCAATTGAGTGCTTCGGGAATATACATATGTACGTATATCACATAAACGCCTACCTAACGCTCTGTCGGCATATACATCATCGCAAAAGTGCTACATATGTGGGGCTTCTCCAAAAGATATGAATAATATGCGAGCCCTGTCAGAGCGAAATGTTAACAAAAGCATGCTTGCTTTCGGAATTTCCCCTTTACATTCTTGGATACGATGCACGGAATGCATGCTACACATCGGTTGTCGAATGGAAATGAAGAGCTGGTGCGTGCGGGGTGAAGAAAATAAGGAAAAGATGAAAAAGAAGAATGAAAATATCCAAAATGGATTCAGAAAAGAAGTTGGTCTTTTGATTGATATGTCAAAGCAAAAACCTGCAACACAAATGATGACAACATTGCGAGAAGATTCTTTGGAGATCTTGAAATAACATCAGACATAACCGGCACAAACATCAATCTTTTGAAAAGGTTTCATACAATACCTTCAAGCATAGGATGTGGGTTTCAAATAAATTCTGAAGCTTTTGACCACTATGTGACAGAGACAAGGGTACTATATCGTATAGAGTATAATCGTGTCTGCTATTCTTTCTATTGGTCAACTTTCGGAAGAAGCTCAAGAGTCCAGAAACAAAGATGCACGAAACTATCGTGAACTTTTCACCACAAAAAAGTCAAGAATTTGTAGTAACTTGGATTTGCTGCACAGATTGCTGATATCGTCAGACCCGTTCATAAACAGACTCCCACTAACTTTATCCAGTTAAAATATCACTTTTTATTTATAAGTATGTATGTATTTCGATTCAGTTTTTACAAATATATGTACCTATGTTGTGTTTGACTTTGAAAATAAATTTTTTTAAATATTAATCAAATTAGAGGCTTTTGAGGCTAAAGTCAAGAAATATAAACAATTTTTATTTATATTGGCACTGGAAAATGCTTTTAAAGTAGAAAATATGATTATGTGAAACTTCACATTATATGAGGGCAAAGAGAAAAAGTGGGCGGATAACGCCCATTTTTATTCTCAAATACCATTTTTATTCTCAATTGCAACCACACTGTAAAATTTCAAATGAATTGCTCCATTGGTTTGGCTGTTATTAATTTTGACATCCTAAAAGTGAAAAAGTTACACTGTGCGGTGGGAGGCCTCGAGTAAAGGGCGTTGGACCTTCACGTTAGTTTGGGATGTAGCTCAATGGAGTAAGCGGAAGGACGGCGAACTGAACTACCATCTCACGTAGATTATGAAGGGACATGGCGGTTTCAAAAAGTATTTATGGAATCGTAGGATAGAGGAAGATCCTCTTTGCCCAAGGTGTACGACGGAGTTAGAAAACGCAGAACACGTCATGTTCCACTGCCCCCGTTTTCACGAGGAAAGACTCACCTTGCATGTAGTTTTTGGAAAGGAACCTACCACCAGAAATTTTGTATCACAAATGTGCAACAGGAAGGAATGTTGGACAGCAGTGACCAAAATGGCATTTACAGTCATGACACGCCTGATGGATGCTGAGAGAGAAATGCACAGGCGAAGCAGTGGCAATTAAATCGACACTCAAAGCAAATAGCGGGAACCTGGACGCAGGGACAACAGTAGGCTCTTAAAAAATGAGAAATATGGAACGCCACCCTGAAGTAATGCGAAAGTGGTACCGGGGTGGGCGACGGTTCCAAAAGGGATTCAAGGGGTTGTGTAGCGCAATATATAGCTTCTCCAACCCAATTGTCAACCTCACCTTCGAGCGGCGAATCCCGTTTCACTAACAGACGAGGCTCTGGCGACCCCAAGCTCCTCATGGAACTTGGGGGTGGGGAGGGAGGGATGGCCTGAAGGTTTAATGTGGCCATATAAATCGTTCCCGAGATGGTCGGGCCAGCACCTTAATGGTGCTGTATTACCGGAGCGTATCGGATCTGTATCCGACAAAGGACCATCACATCGATAACACTCCCCAAAGCCTTCGGGGAGTAACCTAATCGCTACAACAACAACAACAACAATGGTTCCAAAAGTCGGGCTGTTTTTTAGTCTACGGACACACGGTTGCTACGACGGCAGCAATGACCGGGATGAATATAGATATCTGTTGAGGATCTGTGAACGTGAAATCACAAGGCCGAGAGGGCTTCATGGAAGAATATATGTGCGGACATTGAATGCTCCAGAGAAGCCGCGAGACTGAAGAAAGTCCCATCTAAGGGAGATGTAGTTCAGGGCCTGATAAAGGAGGACGACGGAGAATGGTCACACAGTAGTGAAGAGTTCCTTGAAGCACTACTTGTAGAACGGCCTAACATAAACTTTGAGGGTTGCATAAAATCGAACCATGTCTCGCAATCTTGGAGAACGGCTATAGTAGTATTCATACCGAAAGCTTGAAAAAGCAGTCATCTGCATCCGAAAGATTACAAGCCTATTAGTTTGACATCTTTAAGCTCAAAACCCTAGAGATATTAATAGATGTGTGTATAAAATTAAATATGAATGAATAATTATTCTCTTCAAAACAACATGCTTACACCAAAGGCAAGTCAGTCGATATTGCATTGCACATGGTGGTCATGAATATAAAAGAAAAGCCCTGTAACATCTGGAATATGCCCTAAGTGCTTTTCTGAATATTACCGGAGCTTTCAACAATGTCTCGAAAATAGCAATCATGGACAGTCTCAACTCGATTAAAGTTTATCTGGCCTTATCAAATTGTATCGGCTCCAGGTTAAGCTGCAAAATGTTCACGTTGCAATAGAGTGGGGTTTCATCACCAATGCTGTGGACGTTGGTTATAAACCAATTACTCAGGCGGTTCGACGGAGGACCATTCAAACTTAAAGCATATGCAGATGACGTTTTAGTAGCAGCAGATGCCCAACCACAATCAGCTATATGATGGATCATGTACTTCGGGATGTACATGCCTAGGCATCTGGAGTTGGGTTAACCGCTAACGCGGAAAAAATTGATCTAGTGTGATTTACTAGGAATATAAGTCCTCATTTGGAGGGGTAACCACACAAGAAAAATGTATTTAAGAGTCATCCCTAGAAAGCAAGTTGTCGTGGAAACTCTTTTTGAGAGAAAGAGCGATGAAAACCTCCGCGGCACTGTATACATACAACAGAATGCAAGGATGCACACTCTTATTGGGTATATATGGCAATTGTCAAAAAAAATATAAGGCGCAAATAACCGCGAAGTGATTTTGGGCCGAGCTTCTCTTCCAATTTGCGTCGTGCTCCTTTTTAATATTTCCTACAAATTGGCGGGACGGGACCTACTTGTTATATGCCGACTCCGAACGGCATCTGCAAAGGAGGCGAGTTTTCACTGAGCAGCTTTTCATTGCAGAAATACACTCGGAGTGCTTGCCAAACCTTGCCGAGGGGTGACCCCGCTTGGAAAAATGTTCTTCTAATTGAAACAATTTTGATGTTGCTTTGCCCGGGGCGTGAGCCCAGATCGTCGGTGTGGTAGGCGGAGTAAGCTATCATCACACACACTACGGCGGCCGCATTGTCAAACCCATACTTTACTATGGGCTCCTTGTTTAGTAGACAGACACAAAAAGGAGTACGTATACCAAAAGACTAGCGGGGCGTATGCAGATTACAATGGTCGACATTGCATGGGATTTTATGCATGATAACTTTTTAACCTAATTTCAAATGTAGAAGCCGTGTTTTCCTAGCAGCTCTAGTTTTCGAATTATTGATAATAAATACTTTTTTCTTAACACATAAATAAACTTTATTATTATCAATTAAAGTGAGTTTAAATTTTTTTAAGAGATTTTCTTTTATGTGTTGAGCATTCAGAGTGGTACTCCTGAGCTCCAACCGTAATCAGCTAACACTGATATTGCCTAAATTTTCAGGAAACGAGAGAAAGTTCATCTTAATACTAATGTTAACACCCAGATGTTGAAAGTGTAGCAACCCAGATGTTGAAATGTTGGTCTAGACGCTCAGAGTAGTTAAGTAGCTTCCAGTTCCCTAAAAAGTTTTTTCAACCTCAACGAACTCGTCTCATGCAGATTTGCAGGTGCTTTCATGCGGTTTGTAAACGCCAGATCACAAATTAGTTTTCTTATATGTGGGCTATCGAAAATTGTAGCTTTCACATTTTCAGAACTCAGTTTTGGAAATGATGTAGAAATGTATTTGAAATATTCACCACCTTTGTAAAAACTAAGGTTATGTTATTTTTACCATATAGAAATAACAGTCGCTGTGATGGTCGGACGGTCCACGCCCATATCATAGGAGTTTGGTATTTTAAAATGAAGTCTTTTTTATTTTCCATTAACGTGATGACTCAAACACAACTTTTTCTTGGAATCCAGGGTTTGTTATTAGTTCATAAGGGGAACCGAATAGTCCCAACAAGCTCGCCTCACTAGGTGTGATGGATTCAAATGAAATTTCTTGAGCATATACGTGCCACAAATAAAAAAACTGTTTGGACCCAGAATAAGTAGATTTTAGAGGCTGCCAGATCACTGTGAAGAAAGAAGCAGAAATCCTGGAGTTAGAGTGATTAAATTGCAGTTGGGGTCAATATATATATTGATAGTCAGGCAGCGATTAAGGCAATAATCTCATACATTAAGAAGTGTGCGGGAACCCGGATCATGCATCTGTACTCTGTTCCCGGTCATAAAAGGATATCAAAGGAGAGTGCAGTACTCGCTGAATCAACAATAAACCTCCAGTCGGTTTGGGAGAAATCAAAAGGAGATAGGAGTTTCATATTATCCATCAAGCAGGAAATGCGTGGACAGAAGCGCAGGGCTGCAAAATTTCTAAGATCATGTGTAAGTCCTAGACTCACCAAGTAGCTCATATTTCTGGAGAGAAAAGACTTAACGATGGGCATACTAACGAGGCACTGCCTTCTGGGGTCACATTCTTATAAGTAGGCCTCATCAGTAACAGCAGATGTAGAAATTGCGAGCTGCAGGAAGAAACGGTTGAGCACGTTCTGTGTTCGTGTCCCTGAACTCGCCAGGTCGATGCTCCGGTTATTAGGGCAGCAGAGTTGCCAGGTATCGTGGCAGCAACTAAGCAAAGTCCTAAAAACCTTCTAGTATTTGGGTTATTCTATAGATACATAAGTCCTGGCATCTGATTAGGGGCCAAGTACCAATATCATTCTCTTCGATATCTCTTGCACTACATTCTTTATGCTACCTATGCTTTCACTACAGTCGACGAGGTTATCATATATTATATTAATATTACTATCAAGTCACTATCATTTAAGTCATTTCTGAATCTATCATGTGCTTTTTTCACCAATATTTTATTGATTCGAAACGAATTTCAAAAACTCAACTTCTATGCTCTACTTTAATACCGCTGTTTAAAGATGGTTTGATTCCCACCTCTTAATCGTATCACCAATGGTCATGTGTTGTTTCATCATTTCAGCCTCATTGAAAGTACAATTCGTCCGATGATTGCTTTTTTCACAAATCTAAGTCCCAATGAAGATACGAACTATTTGAGGGCATATCCGTTAACTTGATCGGCCGACAAACGTCGCTATGTATGATTTGGATAATCGTTTTGTTGACACAGCGGTAAACGCGTTTGCTTGCTCATGAGACATGTGTTCACAAATTTAATTGAAATTTACTTTAAGCTTTTCTAAATAAATGACAATGCTTCTTTCGTACTTACGTAATTGGCACTTAAGCGTTTAAACGGCTATAGCTTTCCGACAGTCGCTTCTTCGCTCTGACGACTAGTGCTAATTGGTCACACTAAGGGAAGCTAAATAGCTTGCACCTGGTCATTCTAGCCTAAAAATACTTTTCTATCCGGAGCGCCCATATTTCATTAGCATAACCTTTCTAAATAAATGACAATGCTTCTTAAACAGCTATGGCTGTCACCGACAGTCGCTCTTCGATCTAACGACTGGCGCTAAGTGGTCACACTAAGGAAAGTTAAATTTCTTGCCACCGGTCCTTATAGCGGAGTGGGGGCCGCCCTCTACCTGGGCTTCCATATGTGGGTTCCAATAAAAATAGCGGATGAATAATTATATATTATTGAAGAGTTTTCGTCATAAATTTGTTTGGTTTTCTGATTTTATTGGGAGCTGAGTTTATATCTGCTTGAAGGTGAATAAAGATATTTAGGCAATTCACAAGGTCTCCTTTTCACCGTATGGAAACCATGCAAACAACTCAAATATATAATTTTACTTGACACTTTTGTGAACTGCCCAATTGTATTGCAAAAAAATGTATGCTGCCTATTGCACTACTGTCTGAGGAATCTAAAGGAAGACGAATAAAAAGAAAAGGATGCGCGACCATACCAATGTAATGCAACTACCTGACACTTGGCCGAGAGAAATGAAAATATAAGCATTTTGTAACAACCACGGTTAATGTCATCAATGACATTTGTTTAATTTTACTTTTAGAGATACCATAAATGTCATGTTCAATGTATATACATGCAGGACTCGTTGTAATTTTTTTGTGAAAATACCACTCTGTGCTGGTGATTGCCCTATTCAGTAACTACCCTGCTCAAAATCTTGTGACCAAAAACACACACAGCCAAACGAATTTTGACAGTGGTGACGATTTGGAATGAAAAATTCTGCAAATGAAATAGCATGTTGACAATTTTAGCTTTCCCACTATGTATCGTGCTCCTCTCTCGTCCACCTATTATAATTATACGGATGGGAAACACGTCATTATTGGTTGCAAAAATATGTTCTGCTAGTCCGCCCATTTCTACTGAGCATCGGTCGTCGGCGTTTGTCAAGTTTGCCAAATAAATTATGTAAACAAGAGTTTATTTGGAGGACCTGAGGGCGTTGGTCTGATATAGATTATTATTCAGAAAATTTGAAAAAAATTCAACTTGCATTCGTATTACCCAACAATCAAAATACAACACAGAACTTGGACTTGGCGTTCTTCTCGAAATAAATGTCCCAGACGTGCTAGAAATATTTGGAAAATCAATTACGATTTATGTCCTAGCGTTAGGAGAACTTTACGAACAACAACAAATATGGGAGCGATTGAAGAATTTTAGTCTGCACTACAAAATAATACAAATAACTTAGCGATATTGGATATAAGTGTTTCGAAAGTGAATTTAATATGTATTTATGGTTGTAGTTGTACATATTACAAATTCTAATATTTTTCCAGAATCAATTGTTGACTCGTGCACGTCTCCAAAAATGAATCAACAACACAATACGCTTCTTTGCCTGGAAATCGAGCACAATGGAAAAAAAGTGACCAACTCAAGAAACCACCAAACGATACTTATGCCTGTAGAAAATGTTCAAAACGAATCTACAGCGTAAAGAGACAACGTAAGCTCACGCGTACGAGAAATATCAAAAAGACACTACTGCAGCGGCTCAAGGACGTATGCGTATTATTTCTTTATTGGCCACAATGATAAAGGCATCGATACATTTGGATGTAATACAGGAAGGAAACAATGGTGGATTTATGGTGCAATATTTATTTGGGATGTTGGGATTTCGGATGTATATATTTTTATGGTATGACTTGGATTCAGTGATGTGTGAAAAAATTGTTAAATCCTTTGTTGCATTTTGGTCGGTGGGATGTTATATTATAATGAGCGATGTGGTTGAATTTGGGGAATGGTATAACATAATAAAATCAATATATAAATAAGGATAACGATAAAGGCTTCCTGGCAGTTAAATCACAGTAAGTATTAAAGTAAAATGTGTCGAAAAAATAAAACGTTGAGAATCTGTAAAACAGTGATTCCTATAAAGTTTTAAAAGGTGTAAATAGGAAGGAAAGTTAATAGGTAATGTTAAAGTAGTAAAGATAAAATAAAATAAACAGCAGTATTGGTTAAGTGTAATAATTTATGTAGTAAAAAAAAATGTGTTTGAGTGTTAATTTTAAAGAAAAAAAAAAATTAAATAAAGGCAGTGTGTAGTAAAAGTGCTAATAGTAAAATAAAAGAGAAAATATAATGATAAAGGTGGCAAGTTTCAAAGTATTAAAGTTATGAATATGTTGTATTTTTGCGATCAGTTAAAGTATGTATTAATAAAAAAAAAAAAGTAGCTGTACATTATGCAGACGGTCAATATTCAAATAAGTTAGATGAGTGTAAGTTATAAAACTATATATCTATTGTATTAATGTTAAAAATGTATTAAATAAAAGTATAAAGTATCAAAGTAGTGTCAGTAATAAAACTTAAAAATACAAGTTTAATTCTAATATTTATCTATAAAAAAAAGTAGTAACTAAGATTCATAAAGAATCACTTTTAATAGTTCAGGTTTAATATTCAAAGTATTTGTTTTAAAGTATGTTTTCTATTTTAGTAAACACGTATAAAAAAAATTGGGTGAAAAAAACTACGGAATAAATCGCATAAAGTGAAAATTTGTGGAGTAAAGTAAAAACCATGTCTTCAGATGATAAAATGTTAATCATTACAAATCTTCCAGTGCTCATAAGTAAAGGCATTTAATACTTAAGGTTGGTAATACTTAAATTAGTTTTATTACAATATAAAAAAATAAAAAGTCCGTGGTTGTAGTAAAGGTAAAATAAAGTTTTGATTCTGTTCTTATACATTTGAAACTCTCACATAATTTTGTTAGAATAAGGATAAACTTAAATTACGTATAATAGTTAAAAGTAATAAGTGACACGGTTTAAACGTTAATACAATATTTAAATATAGTATTAGTATATTTAAAACAAAAATCAACCATGCTTAGATATGATAAAACCACAATAGTATAATTGTTTATTAAGTTAAAGTAGCTAAAGTATAAGAACATAGTTGATATTATCTTTTGCAAATTCGACACCAAAATATAACAAAGTAGAGCTATAAAATAAAAAGAACTAAAGGTAAGTCGTAAATTACTAAACCATAAGATGACTAATACTAAGAACGTCGGTGAGTCTCGGCACAGTAGAACGCAGTAAATAAATCGTAAATACGTAGAACATTAACGTAAAATAATGATATAAATCCTCACATCGTAAAGTGTAACTAATATAAAAGTACAAATTGTAGCAATTTAGATAGTATAAAATAAAATCTAAGGGTAACAAAGTGGACTACCCTCTAGCACTGAGTGTAAAGTAACAAAAAAAATAAAATTACAAGCGTGTATTCTAACACTTATAATAAGGTAACTAATTGTTATTAGTATCAGGTTTATAAATTAAAAAAGTACTCCAAAAAATACTTCTATTTCGCAATCGCAGGTTAAACAGTACAACAAGGCAACCTTGTATTGGAAAGGCAATAACAAATAGAAAAACCCCAGCGCAAGTTTATTAGAGTTTTGTAAAAATAAAGATATTCAGTAAAAAGTGGATCGATTGAATAAAAACGGGTTAAAAAGTAAGTCTCTAAAAAATCCGAAATTTTAAATAAAAAGGATAAAAATAAGTCGTATTGTCGTAGTATTTAGTGAAAGTTAAAAAATTAATATATATAATTGTAAAACTGCAAAGTAAGAACATGTTAAAAGAGCTAAAATAAAGTAGTACACAAAAGTGGTACTACTTTAGTAAATAAGGTTTTATTCCCAAAAGTATAACACGTATAAACAAATTTATAGATGCCCTAGTTATTCGTAGTTATAAGTAAAAGTGGTTAAATATTTTTTATACGCGTACAGGGTGCCCAGTGCTTTTTCTTAAAACTAATACATAGTTTAGTCTTAAATAGTTAGTAAAGGTAAGTGGTATATTTATATAATCAAAAAAAGTTTATGTAAATTGGTCTACAATCTAATAAAAAAATAAATTGTTTGTTTCGATTACAGTAAAAAATTAAAAAACAGGTACATTAAAGAGTAGTATGTGTGTTAATCCTATTAAGACAAAAATACGGCCACCGATTTCATGGCTTTAATAAATACCCAAACAGTTATAGTTAGTAAACTGACAAGTTATAAAAGTACATTAAACGTAAGTTCGTAA
>JARSSU010034518.1:0-32522 GCA_029619165.1 Eurosta solidaginis
ATTGTAGAGGAGCAAGGAGGTTGTCCTATGTGTAGATGTAATATAACGGGTAACTCATATCCGTATCATCTTGTCACAGCTTTTGTTACATTGACTCTGTGTACTCAGGAATTAATGCGCGCGATAGAAGACTGCACATTACAACCTCATCGCAAGACCGGGAGAGAATAGGGTGACTTTGGCCCAGAATTTGGCTGTTCCCTATAAAACGACGTGGTCATGGGTGAACTGTGGATGAAACACATCCAAACCCAGAGGTGGTAATAGGCCGAAATTGTTAACAACTGACCAGGTGGATGTAATGTTGGGGTGGCTTGAGGAGGATTGCAGCTTGATGTTAAAACAAATCGGTGAGCTTATTTAAAGCGATTTTGGCATAGCCCTATCCCAGTCTACAGTGGGCAATTACCTCGAAGGTAAGCTGTATTCCCTGAAAACTGTTCACATTCAGCCGGTTACCATGAACAGCGTGGAGAATAAAGAGAAATGTGCTAGCTACGTCGTGGTACTTAATAACAATATAAGAGGTGGCAAATAAGTAGTTTGAATCGACGAGACCAATTTTAATTTGTTTTGTAGGCATACTAAGGGGCGGTCGAAAGTCGGCAGTCGTGCTGCACAGCAGGTTCCCTTATCCAGAGGGCTGAACGTGCATCTAATTGGAGCAATATCAGCTTAAGGCGTAGTGACTATCGATAGACAACGAGGGTCGTACAACGCATCTACCTGCGCTGAATGGGCAAAAAATATGCTTGACAATTGGGAGCAACAAGGCAATAGTGTTAGTGACTTGGTCATTGTATGCGACAACGCGCCATGCCACTCGCGCTTAGGAGCTGTCATCGAGGAGCATTCGAGAGGAAGGTCCAAACTTTTGCGGTTGGGTCCATTTAGTTCCATGCTAAGCCCCATGGAGAATATATGGGCTAAAGTAAAAAGCCACATGGAAATTCC
This sequence comes from Eurosta solidaginis, assembly GCA_029619165.1. Classification (NCBI taxonomy): domain Eukaryota; kingdom Metazoa; phylum Arthropoda; class Insecta; order Diptera; family Tephritidae; genus Eurosta; species Eurosta solidaginis. Next base: position 955 of record JARSSU010034518.1, read on the forward strand.
TGTAACAGTAGGCTCCGTGGTATGCGAGCAACGACTGAAATATGTTGAAAAACTAATAGATGACGCTAAGGCTACAGTAACCGGAGGAGATGGTGCAAGAGCAGTACAGCACAGCGCAAGTTTCCATGCAGATGCCATTGCCAGAGAAGACATGAGGCATTTTAAATACAATTTTCAACTGCTTTTCCATGTTCATGATCGTATTTTTGTTATATTACATTTATATTACGCTGTTATCAATAATAATTTATTTATGTTGAAAAAAATTCGAAATAAATAGGGTGTGAAATAATAAAAATTTACTATTTCTAAAATCCAATTTACGTTTTTTTAAAATCCAAATAGTGTTTTCTAAAATCCAATTGACGGTTTCAATGTTTCAATTGACTACTCTAAAATTCAATTGAGGTTTTCGAAACTCCAATTGGTTATTCTAGAATCCAACTTACGCCTTCTAAAATACAACTGGAAATTGTGTAGACATTTCTAAGGTGAAGCTGATTTTTGATGAGGTACTAAAGACCATACTCTATCTGTTCCCACGCTCTAATCACATATCACTTTCTTTCTTAAGAACGATTATTGCCAAAAAAGAAGATGAGCTCTAGGTTAACGTACCAAAATTCAAGCAGATCTGACAGTTGTTTTCGGAGTAGGAATGCCTACATCCTTCCATTGAATATATGTAATAAACCTACTAAGTTTTGTTGCAATCCGATAAGTAGCTTGGCAGCTCGCAAATACTCACAGGCAGAGCAAAATTATTTATTTATTTATTTATTTATTATTGTCTACCGAATAGTTCTAACAGACTCATTAATTAAAAAGTATAAAGAGACTAGTCTTAAAGCTAATTATCTCTAAACTGAAATTCAAATTTTTAGCATATGTATTACATATTCGAACGCATCTTGTGAGTGGCTCAATGAAACCATAATTGGTTGCATGAAAATTACAATCGAATAAACGAGTTGTCCTTAAATTAAGACTTGATGAGTGAACATGTATTAAATTAGAAATGAGTTCGCAGTTAATTCTAGAATTCCTCACATTATACACACAAATAATAGAAAAATAAGCCCTTCTCTCTTCCAAACGTTGTAGACCTAGCAACTTGCGCCTGCCAATATACTTGATCTCGAGGGTACAAATCCGTGTTGATGTATAGAGATATATAATTGAACGTGATCGTATAGTTTAGCTTTGACCACGTGATCGAAGATTTTTGCAAAATTAATTTGTTTCACAATGGGTCTATAGTTAGATTAGTCATTTCGGTTACCCGATTTGTAGACTGGCAATATTGTGCAAAGCTTCCAAGAGTCTAAAAAGATACCTTTACTTAAGCACTTATTGAATAATTTAGCGATGGGAGTAGATATGATTGAGTTAAGTAGCCTGAAAAATATTGGAGGAAACCCCTCGTGATCAGCTTTGAGCTATTTTTAGAATAGATATTGCGTTCGCAACATCCTGTGGCAAGACGCTAAAGCCATCAACTTGATCCAACGTCAATGCATTGGGCGTTGTATAGTTACTAGGTGCATGAACTTCATACACTTTTTGAAAAAAATTTGCGAACAGATTACAAGAATCAACTATGTTGTCGGATACAGTACCATCGTAAGACAGGTAGTTGGAAACCGACAACTTTTCCATTTCTTGTTGATGTATTGCCAAAAACTTTTAGGATTTTGTCTCAAGTTGGATTCAATTCTAAACATATGTTGCTTGTAGAGAAAATTATTAAAACAGTCAAATTAAGAAATAATACCAAAATAGCCGCAGTATGATTCATAAAACTAAGTGTTTCGGAAATAGTCACGAAGTGATAACTCAAATAATCTCGAAATAAACCGGAAGTGGTGCCGAAACTGTGACAAAAAAGTCCCTTATGATACCGAAAGCAAACGCGAAATAGTCTTTGAAAATAGTCTTAGACATAGTCCTAGCACTTCGAAATAGTTCTGAAATAGTCACTGAAGAAGCATAACAACAATCTCGAAATGTTTCAGAGATAGTCACGAAATGATTCGAGTAAAATTCCTTAATTATACCAGGAGCAGACCCTAATTGATGCCTAAATAATCCCAAAATGATCTCGAAAAGGTCCCACAATAAACCAAAAAAAGCCCTGTTACTATCGAAAAACAATTCCGAAATCATTCACAGGCAGTCCCAAAATAGTATAGAGTAAGTCATGAAATCATTACGAAATGGTACCAAAACTAAATCGGAAATTATCAAGTAATCTTGTCCTGCAAATTCTGGAACGATCCAAAATTATTCCGAAATGATTTCGAAAGCACCGGAAATAATCGGGAAATATTTACGAAACTATGCCGAAAAGAACTCAAAACTATCCGCAAAGTCCAGCGATAGTTCATAAATGATCCACAAAGCAATTCCCGAATTGGTCCCCAATAGTATGTTTAGGATGCCGTAAGCAATCCCTAATAGAATCTTAAAATTATTATCAAAACAATTCCTTGAATGTGTAAAATTGGGCCGAAATACGTCCAAAGTAATATCGAAAACAATCCTATATTATCTCATGATAATCTCAAAATCGTCAATAAATTATTCATATATAGTCCAAATAGGATCTCAGAATGGTCCCACAATGAACGTAAAGTAGCCCTGAAATGATCGCGACAGCTTTTCCAAAATTATTCTTAGATAGTTTTGAAATTTTATAATGCAGAAATTATCACGAAGTAGTCCCGAAACTTTCCAAAATTATCCCGAAAAGATTCCGAAAGCAATGAAATGGCTTACGAAACTATCCGAAAAGTCCAGATATAGTCCCGAAATGATCTCGAAATAGCTCTGAAACTAACCCGAAATTTTCCCCAATGTCAATGTTACTATCGATAATTTTAATTTAGAAGAAAATTGATTTTTTTATGGGCGACAATCGAAAGTTTCGATAGTGGCTTTTCCGCCCAAAATCCGGCAATTTTCGAAGGATATTTTTTATCATAACTTCTGATTGGATTACCCGATACATGGCAGCTCTTTTATTTATGCATTTACATTACAAGCATATGTGGAAGATTGAATCTGGCCATCATTTGTAGTACGATATATTCCGCACTATCGATAGTATATTTTTAACTATCGAAAATATCGAACGACGCTTCTATCAAAAGCAATCCCAATTCCAAAATGATCCCGAAAAAAATTTCCAAAATATATCAAACTGGTCCCGCAATAATTTCGAAGTAATACCGAAAATAATCCTAAATGATCTGGAGATAATCTCAAATTGGTCCCTTAGCCGAATTTGAGGCGGGAGTTCTGCACACGTTTCCAGCATTAGACCTTAATCCAAATCCAATTAATCCAGCTATGAAGAGGCCAAATTCCATGCAAATCTCTTCAGAGTTCTGACTTGACTCTCATTACCCCATGATCATCCAAACATTTAAACACTCAAACATAGAGACAATAAATTATCCAAATTCTCTTAAGCCCATACTATCAAACTTATAATATTAATCAGATAACATAACAAATCTTTCGCAGTCTTCCACCATTAACGACACACACTTCATTGCCGGTGTAGTTGAATTCCGTCCCGACGTTACCGGCCTAACAACAGCACAGCTCATAGCCAACCACACAGATGCCTACATACAAATATTGCAATCAGCTGAAGCACTTGACACAGATATTGTAGTTTTTCCTGAGAGCTCACTTAACAATGAGTTCCAAACCCACTTATGTGCCAGCACCTGAAGATCGTATAATCCCATGTCTACTCACAAGTGAAACGTCCAAATATGAATATTTCCTAATAAAATTATCTTGTGCCGCACGAATGAATCGTAATATGTTGTTATAAATTTGACTGAGCAAGAAAACTGCACAGCAAATGCTGCCTTCGATCCACGACCATGTGCCGCCAATGCGCTCAATATATACAATACGAATGTCGTATTCGATCGAAGGGGCAGCGTCATATCACGTTATCGTAAGGTTAATATTTACGTGGAACGTAGGAATACAACATTAGAGCCAGAGTTTGCTATATTCGACACGGATTTTGGTGTACGTTTTGGTCATTTCATTTGCTTCGATTTGAATTTCTATACACCAACTGAAGAGCTTGTCGTGAAGTATGGCATACGAAATATTATATTTACCAGCATGTGGAAGTCTGAGTTGCCATTCTTAACAGGTGAGCCTTGCTTAACTGTGTATTGTTATTGATGTTCACTTTCTTTTTCTGGTTCGTCAGCTCCTTTGCAGGTGACGTACGTCAATTACCAGGTCGCTATCATCGTTTCTACAGAAATCTGTCCCGGTATTTAAACCTTCCGCCACCTGCCAGATCTTATGGAAAAATTCTCGGATATTTTCCTTATCAGTCAGCATCTGAGACTCTTCACACTCACACCGTGCAGCCTTTATTCTTATTTAAAGTAAGCGTCTCTTTTCCCTCTTCGTGTCACGATCTCCCATACACCGTGTGATACTGTTGATGCTAAGTTAAAGTGTTTGGTCACACGCCCAATGGTAGACATATCGTCAGCAGTTTAGGCACGAGAATAATGTTGCAAAGTTAGTGCTAATAGCCAGTAGGAAGTGTCAGATCACGCGTCCAATGGTAGACGTATCATCAGAAATTTTTGGCGTGAGAAGGAAAGCGTTGCTAACTTACAACGTAAGGCTTTTCACACTTCAATATAAAAGGTCTTATATAGAGTAATAACTGAAAGACTAAAGCACAAGTTCGCCGAACTGATTGAAGATAATTCTAGCAGCAGTCTTGGCTGTGAAGGCATTCCTTAAAATGCGCAACATAAGCCCGGTGGTCTCTAGTTTAGATAGAGACGCTTTTGCGATGAACGCTTATAAAAGAAAGTACTCGTTGTCATCATCGGCCCATTTTATTTGTGGTAGCCACCTCAGGGTTAAGTGATTTAGAGTCGAGGCTGAGAATAACTAGGCGTATCTGGAAGTCAACATTATCACGCGGAGAATCACTTTTCCCAACAAGTTCTTCTATGAACTGAGTAGGAAATTGTATGATTTATGGCACGGAATTATGATTGGCTTCGAAACGAGATGGGATATCCTCTTGAGTGTACGAGAGAAGACTTATGATTCTATCTGTGATGCCGAGGGCGAGTATTGAGGAAATTACCATGATCAGGACTCTTTCCTATATCCATAATTGAACGTAGGGAAATGGAGAGACCTTCATTTCATTGGGATAGACAGGTTAAGGAAAAATTGATCTCTTTTACATCGAATTGACGGCAAATGTCGCAAGGCAGGGAAGGCTTGATACGTAACAGCCAAAATCGCCTAGGCAGTTTAGATTCACTTAATAATGATGATTATTACTTTTTTCCCCCTTTTAGCCCATCAACTGCAACAGTCCTGGGCTTGGGGTAATAACGTCACTGTAATCTCTGCAGGCGGTAGTCGTCCCGAATCAGGTGCCACCGGATCAGGCATTTATGTTGGTGATAACGGCGCTTTAACGGCTGCAATTATCGGCGGTATGGGTGTACGTCAACTTTTTGTAGCAAAAGTGCCTAAATTTGACCAGGGAATCGCTGTCCCCTCACCCATAAAACGACAATTCGCTAATCTAACCTCCACACCACAAACCGGTATCAGCTTACTGCGTGATCCTAAACTGGATAATTTTAAGTCCCAACTACTGCAACTGAACTCATCATCACCAATTTCAATGCAGCAGTGCTACGAAAAAATTTGCTGCACCATTTCGATTGAAACTACGCCCAGTCAGCGGATATATGGCAATAACAGTAGAGCTGCTCCGGGCGCTTATCAATATCGTTTTGGCGTTTTTAGAGCTCTCCGCTCATACGAAAAGGAGCAATATAGCGATGTAGCCATTTGTGGCATTTATGCTTGCACCAATATGTCAGTCGCCAGTTGTGGTCTTTTACATCCTGCAAATACAGCGGTCGCTCCAGGGTTTGCCTTTAAGCGTCTGAATATTGTGGGCAACTTTGAAAAGGCCACACGTTTATTACTTATGCCCAACTCCTTGGATTTGAATTTTTATTCGTTGCAACCAGAGCAGGTAGAGTGGAAAGTTATTGATGCAGGGTGAGTTTTTGCATTTGGTATTGAATTTGTATATATTTTTTTATTTCACTTGGGTTTTCAGCAAGTCACATTCGGTATCAATAGATTTGAAAGCTCCGGCGGATAACCTACTGACTTTTGGTATCTATGCAAACTACTACGATGGATCTGGGTCATCGAATGTGATCGGTTCTCTGATGCTGTGGCTAACGTGCCTATCTCTCTGGCCTGGAATTTGTATCGTGAGAGTTTAAGTTTAGATCGAATGAGTTACTTAATTATACCGGTTTTATATTTTAAAAATGTATGTATGAATATATGCCACAAAATAAAATATTTGTAAGTATCTGTGAAGCTCTTAATGGAAAATAGAGCATTACTACGAACGCCTCGGGACGTGCTTCAACGAACTCCTGCAGAACGTTGATGGCCACAATATAAAGAAACTCAATGTCCTATACTGATTAGTATAGGGTCAAACTCTTTTTCCGACACAAGATTTTTTACCTCGCCCGAGGAAACTTCAAAGAATGTTGTTTTTGCTTAAGCCTTTTGAGACGCCGGTGCAGCCATCTTCAAGCTTCTATCTATGCTGGATTCGATTGGAAAGATTATCGAGTGTTTCATTAATGAGACCCTAGAGAGCAGAAATGGTCTGTTGAATAACCAGTCTGAATTCAAGATTTCCGTTCAAGTGACAATAAAACTTGGGAAAAATTGTATTTTGCAGTTGTAGTAGTGTCCAAGAGCCGCGATCTGTTCTAATCATTGTGTCATTTCGCCGACGGAGCAAAGAGAATGAGTGACGAGGTGTGGCTAAAGATGTCTAGCCATAACACAGAATTGGTATAAGTGAGCTCAATGCAGGCTGCAAATCCCTACCATAAGATATCATTAAATAAACTCAAAGTCCTAGCTTGAATATTTAAGAGCAGTTTTACCTACATATAACTAATATGCGAATACAAACTAGCATTGGTTGTTCAGGGGAATCTACTTACCACCTATTGTCCACCGTAACCTGCTTTATAGCATTATACGAGGCATCAGTATGCCATGAATCTAAATAGAACCACAAAACAATAATGAAGCCGCAAAAACTGTCGGAAGAATAGAGGAAAGGTCACTGGACCTTCACGTAGCTTGGAGATATAGTGCAATAGTACCAGTGAAATCATGGCGCAATAAACTACTATCTTACTTAGAGAAAGCGTAGAACAGAAGAGGATCCTTTCTATCCAGACCATCCACATTATCCTTGTTTTCATGGATTTTTTGGGAGGAACCTTCTACGGGTGAATATACTTTTAAATGAGAACCATAGAATCTATCGGAGGTCGGACAAACTACTCGATATAACACCACAGGAAACCATTTGCAGCATCAATTAGAGCATAACTAAATCACATCGACCTTTTTTCAAGGGAGGGGTAGCTCCCCACAAATGTCTTACTGTATGGATAGGTTCATCGACCTCAAGTTGGTATAGGACCCTAACGCTGTGTCGCGAAAACAAATATGTGCTATTTGATAGTGTAACGAATTTACTGCAATTCCCCTTATTTGCAATCTTCTGCTAACGTTCGAATCACTAAACTGTTGAATAAATATCTCCACTATTCAATAATGCAAAATGGCCTTTATTAAAGTTCTTCACAATAACACTGCTATTGCTCGCGTCTTAAATCAAACTAATTGTCGTGCCTCTACTGTTGCTGCCTTTTATACTCTGTGATTTCTCGTTTGCATACTTCTACGCTCTTCCAGAATTTACTTATACGCCAATTACACGGCTCAAGTATCCTTATGCCAATAACCAATTTGCAGAAGGATTTGCCCGGTGTGTGCACTGGTTGCGCTATTTGCGCAGAGAACTGCGCTAAAATCAAAACGATTTTGATATTTGCGCATGTCTGCAAATATTGCACATGCTTTTTTCTTCGTGTGTGGTGAATGTTACACAGTTTACCCGTTGTTTCTGATAATATACATCAGTAATTGTTGCTTAAAAATGTTAATATCGAAGGCATAAGGACCATCTTAGCTTGCAACAGGAATTCACACAAATTCATAATACATAATAATTTTTTATACAATTAGAAAACGTTTCATTTGTTGCGCTAGTTGAAAATGAATATGCGCAGTGCTGCAATGAGTTGAGCTGGTCTTGCAACTAAAATATAAAAATTATAAATACTATGGAAAATAAACGCTTCTGGTGCGAGTTTTTCCACTTATACTGTGAATTACAAGCACTGTGGAAAATAAATAGTGTTTTTTTTATACAATTAGTGCCTTTTTTATACAATTAAAACACATGTTTCATTTGTGGCGCTACATTAAAAATGAATATTGCGCAGTGTTTTTGAGCCGTGTAGTCAAAATTTTCATTTGCACAAATTCCGTCGTTTTATATTTGCGCATGGCTTTTGTGTCATGTATGGGCCGTCTTAGTTTCTGCTATATAATTATAGCTACAAATGCACGTGTATAGCTTCTCATATGCGCGTGTATTTGTGACGACACTTCCACAATTATAATTGCATACTTTTTGGGAGCATCTAAGATAAGATATCTGCATGTGTTTGTGCGCCTCTCTCCGCTGCGTGTACGTACATATGTGTAGACATAATGATTGATCTATTGATGTGCATACAAGTCACTGCTTAGCATCGGCTTAGAGATGATAGTATCCCTAAGTGTTGCTAATATTCGCCACACTGCCCTCTACCTAAGTCTGATCGTCCCGATCAGAGAAATCTCTCGATCTAAACGCTGCTGGCCTCTCCAAATGAACCACCCTTCTATTTCGTGGTTTCCCAATTGTTTGTATATGGCAGATGACATCACTGATCCTCTTCATAACTCTGCACGGGCCTTCCCAACTGCACCAAAATTTGGATGGAACACCTTTCCGTCGGTGAGGGTTGTATAGCAGTACCAAATCTCCCTCCAAGAAGGCTTCCGAATTATTGTTCTCATCGTACCTGCGTTTCATCTTACTACTCATTATCCTGGATCGTTCCCTCGCACTCTGTTGTTTGACCATGAAGAACTACTTCGCAGAGCTTGATCTTGACGGATTGACTTTGCATCATCAGTATCGTCTTGACGTTTTCACAACAGTAGTGCGCGCTGGCTCGAAAGCACCCTTGCATCCTTTCTGGAAAATTATTTTAGTCGTTTTAGTGCGTCCATTAGGGTTTGTCTATGCCAGTGTTTCTCTCGCAGGTATCTTTGTTGTTGTTGTTTTTGTTGTTGTAGCGATAAGGTTGCTCCCCGAAGGCTTTGGGGAGTGATATCGATGTAATGGTCCTTTGCCGGATACAGATCCGGTACGCTCCGGTACCACAGCACCATTAAGGTGCTAGCCCGACCATCTCGGAACGATTTATGTGGCCACATTAAACCTTCAGGCCATCCCCTCCCTCCCCACCCCCAAGTTCCATGAGGAGCTTGGGGTCTCCAGAACCTCGTCTGTTAGTGAAACAGGATTCGCCGCGGATAGGTGAGGTTGACATTGGGTTTGGAGAAGCTATATATTGCGCTGGCAACCTGAAGGGTTGCGCTACACAGCCCCTTGAATCTGGTATTTTAGTCGCCTCTTACGACAATCATACCTACCGCGGGAATATTCTGGCCCCCTAACCCGTTGGGGTACGCAGGTATCTTTGATTTTGCTTTGTTTGGCCCATTCGTTCCATCAACCTTTGCCTTTGACTTTCGTGGCCTTTGTCGAGTCTTCTCCACCAGTACTCGATTACTACTGAACCCTTTCTCCAAACTGAAGTTAAGTGGTATATCCTGGTTCTTATAACGCATCACCCTTCTCTGCATATCGATCCTGATGTCATGGTTAACTAAGAAGTCCACTCCCAATATGACTTCATCAATAATCTTCGCTACAACGAATTTGTGTAGAACCATGACCGTCCCAATTAAGACTTCACAGATCACTTCTCCACGGACTTGGTTATACTTCACAGTGACCGTACGCAACCTTGCTCCAGGTAAGGGTTTTACTCTCCTGTTGACCAAATCAGATCGGAACAAGGAATGAGATGCGCCCGTATCTACAGTCAGTACACGTTCTTTTCCATCCACATTCCCTCTGACGGTAAGACTGCTTGATTTCCTTCCCATTTGCGACACAGATATCACAGGGACATTCAATAGCTGGGGCAAGTTTTCGATCTTTACATCTGACTCGCTGTTGCTTATCTCCTCCAGCTTTACGTTTTCGACCAGCCAAGTCGGAACTATCAGGACCGGTGCTGCAATGACGTGCAATGTGCCCTGGCTATCCACACTTAAAACATTTGATTGCACCATTATTCTTCTGTTGCGTTCCTTTTAAAGCTTCCATAATTGCGTCTACCCACTCTGGCCTTTCTAATACCACACGGCGTGCTTTGAGAACTGGCTTACACAGAAGCGACGCTGTTTCCTGAATCAGAGCATGTGATACCGTTTCTGCGAATGTTGGCTTTGGGTTTGCGTATGTAGCTCGCTTTGTTTCGACGTCCCGTATGCCATTTATAAAGGTCTGAATCTTAACTCTCTCGGTGTATTCCAAGGGTGCGTCTGCATTTGCGAGATGAGCCAATCTTTCAACATCCGACGCAAACTTCTGCAAATTCTCATTTCGATTTTTGGTAGCGGTTTTGCAATTCTATTTGGTAGATTTGTTTACTGTGTTCGCTTCCGTAACGTCGTTCTACAGCAGCCATCAATGCTCCATAGTTGTTCCGCTATGCTTCGGGAATCGTCTGTAGGATTTTGGCTGCTGGCCCCTTCAATGCTACTAATAAAGCTGCAACTTTATCTTCAGCATTCCAATTGTTCACTGTTGCGGTCTTCTGAAACTGAAGCTTAAACACCTGGAAGGGAACAGAGCAGTCAAAAGATGGAGTTTTTACCTTCGCATTGCTTGCTGAAACATCTTGGCGACTTATTTGCAGCTCCTGTATACGACCTCTCAATGTTTCAATCTCGGCATCGATTTTTCCTCGAGTTGTAAAATTTTTGTATCTTGTGGCTCCAGCTTCGATGATACCCTTATCTCCTGCGCCTCCAGCTGCCAGGATATGCGAGCCTCTTGTGCTTTCAACTGTTCAGCCAACTGAGATGTCATATATGTCTTCTGTTCTTCCAGTTGAGTTTCCATCTTGGATGTAATCTGTGTCGACATTTCTGACATACGCGTTTCTTGTGCTTCAATCTTGGATGTAATCTGTGTCGACATTTCTGAAATATGCGTCTGCTGTTCTTCAATCTTAGATGTTATGCGTGTCTCTTGCGATTCCAGTTGGGATGCCATATGTGTGGATATTTGTGATGACATTTCTGTTATGCGTGTTTCCTGGGTTTCCATTTTTGCCGATATCTGTGATAACAAAGCCGATATCGCATTATTCTCGCCGCTTGCGACTAGACTCGGACTTCCGTTCTTCTCTTCAATTTTTGTTGTTGTCTCGTCCCCATCAGGATGAAAGACATCATCGTCCACATTAATTCCTTCCAACTCCATAGCGTCTCGTACCCGTGCTTGATGTTCGATCTTATTGCCGGTTGTATTCAATCCACGGTTCTCCAACTCCTTTTTCAATTGCTGGATCCTTAATTCACTTAACTTTGTCATGTCCTTGTTGTCCTCTCTGGAATTTATTCAACAATTCCTCTTCTGACACCAATTGTAACAAATTTACTGCAATTCCCCTTATTTGCGATCTTCTGCTAACGTTTGAATCACTAAACTGTTGAATAAATAACTCCCCTATTCAATAATGTAAAATGGCCTTTATTAAAGTTCTTCACAATAACACTGCTATTGCTCGCCAGATAGCGTTTTAAATCAAACTGATTGTCGTGCCTCTACTGTTGCTGCCTTTTATACTCTGTGATTTCTCGTTTGCATACTTCTAGGCTCTTCCAGAATTTACTTAGTTACTGCTATATAATTATAACTACAGATGCGCGTGTATAGCTTCTCATATGCGCGTGTATTTGTGAGCGACACTTCTACAATTATAATTGCATACTTTGGGAGCATCTCAGATAAGATATCTGAATGTGTTTGTGCGTCTCTTCTCCGCTGCGTGTACGTACATATGTGTAGACATAATGATTGATCTATTGATGTGCATACAAGTCACTGCTTAGCATCGGCTTAGAGATGATAGTATCCCTTAGTGTTGCTAATATTCATCACAATAGGTTTCAAGTCGCATATCCTTATAGCGAAAGACGGCTTTATGTAAGCTTTTGCTGAAATACGCAACTGGTTATTTAGCCCTCGCTTGCATACGAACTTAGAGTATCTTACTTTTTTTAACGCTTCGTTAGAGTCCAAATATTAACTAATCGACTATGAAAATGAAAGTTATCACCACTTGAATTGCATTTAACATCTATGCTAAGGTCAATGTTGGGTTGAACGCATGCATGTATATGAGGGTGTGCCTTATTTTTATTGGCAAATAATTTTCAAGGAGCTGCAAACAAAAGTCGTCCTAAAAATTTTAGTAAATCCATAAAGACGTGATCTGCAAAATTTTCACGAAGCTGGAGAACAGAAGATGTTGCACAAAGATAATCACTGGATTAATTTTGAATTACCATTAGTAACCTAAAGTTTAACTGGCAAAAAGGTTAGGACGTTGATCAATTTTGTATTCAATTTCAGTTGCATGATTTCAAGAAATTGATTTACATGCTCACAATAACCGATTTATTGACAATTATTTTATAGAACGAAATGTCAATAAAAGGAGAGAAAAACACAGAACTAACTATGCTACATACTTGAAGACATGGTTCAACTATATGGTTGGCTCATCTGTACAAAAACAAAATATGTTAGTTCAGATTGTAAAAATCTTCGTGTTAGTGTTGGTGCGAATGATATGGAATGGAGACAAAAAACTTAGCAGTTTTTGTATGTTGTAAGAAAATGTTGCCAGCGTGTTGGTTTCATTTTGAGTTTGCCATCTCCTTTGACAATCCCATCGACCATGCAAAGAAATAAATAAAATCAGCTGATGAGCTGAGCCAACCATATAATTGAGCCATGCTTGAAGATTAACAAAAAATTCGTTATTTTCGTTAAAACTTCACAAAAGTTTTCTAGCGTTGGAATTGAAGAATTTCATGCCACATCTCCCCCATGGTGAATTACCTACCCGTGTTTCGATGGTTTACTGTTTCCCACTACTCGTTCTGGTGGCGGTTCTCTTTACCTTTACGTCTCTGTTCTAAATGCAATTTGAAGAAAATATTCGCATAAAATTTCCTCCACCACATCGGTATTTGATAAAAAAAGTATTATATTTCTTGTGGTTTTTTAGTTTAGTTCAGCTTAATTTTCTGTAAAATTTGTTCTATATTCTTTTGGGGAACACAAAGTTACGTTAATCTTTTGGCAGTTATAGTAGCGGCTTATATAGTTATAATATATATTTTTAAACATATAGTAAAATCTTCTCCGATCGTCGTAGAACTCAACGGCAGTTCTGTATGATAGACAACCCACTATGCATGCCGAACTTATCATAATAAGGGAAAGCGTCAACGGGATAAGAGAGTAATTTTCTGACACGCAAAATAAAATGATTTAGTGAACGAATCAATCAGTTTTCTCAGATAAGTTTTCCTCAAACTTCTGCAATGGTTTTTAAAAGTTCAATTTGTGTGCAATTATTGCATGCCCGTTTCATCAACATGAAATTGATTGCGAATCGAATAAGTTAAACACTTTTTTACTTTGTAAGAAGGGCATGCAAAAAATACACACCCTAATGTTACACAAGACTAAGTACAAATTAGAAGAAGTTTTAAAGACGATCATATATTTAAAATTAGTACAATTATAAAATATGTATATAACCAAATAAAAATATTTGCAAAATTTTAGTGCAAAGTAGTTTCCCAGCGAGTGATTTTGATAAGTCTCTTGAGCTCCAACGAAACTTCAAAAAAATCTTGCCGTCAATTACTTTTTGTAATTTTACTTACATATTTCTGAAAATGAATTCGTATACCCACAAATTGTTTAAACTTATTTCCTCGAATATTCCTTACGCACATTTGGCGGATAAACGTACACAAGATTGGTTATTGGTCGAGTCCTTTGGTGATGTGATCGGGCTCGTTGGTTTATATTTGCTATTGATACGCTTTCTGCCGCAATGGATGCAAAGGTGAAGTCAGCTCATTAATCAACTGAAATCCTGTTACTATAATAACGAACTAATTTTTATTGCAGACGAAAACCGTACGAATTGAAATCCCTAATGTTAATCTACAATTTATGTATGGCTCTGCTAAATGCGCATATCTTTAAGGAACTTCTCTTCAATAGCATTCGCTTGAAATATAATTTTTGGTGTGAGCCCTGTCGTGAATTGTACTCGAAGGAGGACCTGAGGGTAGGTGATCTGGGAGGTTAAAATATATTGAACTACTTTACACTTCATTCATTGATTTCCTGCAGATTGCTGCTGCTGTTTGGTGGTTTTACTTTTCCAAACTTCTGGAATTCGCCGACACCATTTTCTTTATTTTACGCAAGAAGCCAGCCCAACTTACGTTTCTTCATGTCTATCATCATAGTACGATGTTTCCATTGTGGTGGATTGCTATAAAGTGGGTGCCATCCGGATCGAGTAAGTTGGTATATTTTCTGACTGTGTTGCAGGAATGGGCAATTCTTTGCATCAGACTCGAGTTCATGAGTAAAAGGTCGCTTGTTTTTGTTTTTTTTTCGCTACACAGAAAAAATACTAATATTTCACTCAGAAACTCGAGTCTGAGAAAATGCCATTTTTTATGCTTCAGGCTCAATTTTTATAGCCTTCTTGTTTGTGGATTTTAGTCGGCTCTTACGTCAGACATGCCTACCGCGGAAATATTCTAAGCCCCTTAACCCGCTTGAAATATCGCTTGCGATTTCCTGAAGTGCGCTTTCAGCCGATTTTCCTTTCCTTTAAGCGTGATAAGCTGCGTCCAATCCGCGAAGTTAGTGTGGTTCCTTATGTGTAAGCCAATACAACTCTGCAGTGTTTTAGGTTAAAGGAAAACATGTTTATTTGCCTGTAGTCGGCGCCTTCTGCATAATGAAAATCACACAAAATATCATCTGCTCCTGGCTTACGATATCCGCTCACAGCGATCCTTCACGACTTTCTGACATAGTGACATTTGTCGCACCTGCTAATGCTCGAAGATTGGTTTAACCAAAGTTTCCTGACTGGAGGCAGTCCAAGAGCCATTCGACTTTTTTATGTTACGTGGAGTAGAACTTTTCCAATATAGGTATTTTGCGAAGTCCTTATACTTCATTTATTGCTTCAGAGCTCGGAAGAATTGGCCAGTATATTCGTTAACGATTCTACCGCTCTATCAATAGTATTATGCCCTTTTTTGATTTCTACTTGTGCCAGTTTTTGAGAAATTTTTTCCGAATATTTTTTCAAGTATTTCATACATTCCTAAAAGCTGAGGGACTTCCACTGTAGATTTAATGGTGCAGTACTCTGCTTACTTGTGTCTGTCTATGATAATATACCGACCTATTGCAAGGAGTTGTGCATGTAAATTGGTTTTGTGGACACTGGCCGCTACTTTTCTTGCTAAACTATCTGACCGTAGTTCTTGGACACACGTTTATGCCTTGGTACGTAGTAGGAGTTGCAGGTAAATACGCTGTTAAGCTTTTCCGCACATTCTAGTTACATAAAAATAGTTTTGTGGAAATGTTGCCTCCAAATAATAGTTTGGAGTCGAAGATGGCTTCAAGGTACTTTTTTTCGGTTATAGTGTCCATTATCATTCCACTAAGAGGTATTGATCTTATGCCAACAAGTTCCCTTAAACTAATAAAAGGAATGACCCTACGCATAGTCCTGGCAACGAACTTTATTCTCTGATAGCAGTTACAAGAGACCATTACGAAATTTTCTAAGACTTGCAATAGCACTCTACCTTGTGGGCAGCCTTTTATCGTTCTCAGCTACATTGTGCTATCCCCTATTGTGACCCGGCAATTCTGGTTGGGAGCAGACATTATATCCTCTTACGGATAGCATTTTCGTCTGCTCTCCTCTTAAGTGCCCGACATACACTCATAAATTTTTGTTGTGTTATCGGAAACGCATAGCACTTCGCACCCGAGGGCATTCTTAATTTCTGATGACAATTACGATAGGTGCTTAACGTGAGTACCTGTCAGTGGATGACTCAACCACACGGTGTCAGACACGGATCTAATTGCATGATCAGTGGCCCAATTATCGGCTCCATGTTGCCTTCCCTCAACACTTCAGTTCACGAATCATTGGTACCAACTTATCTTGTAATCGGGACGTTGGAATTACAAGTTCTTACCTTGGTTAGATATGGAGTCTATCAATCCGTTTGCAGGGCAGCACCACCCCGAATTCCACTACTATTCTAATTTTATGTACAAGTATTTCGCAATAACTTGTTCTGATGCATGGCTCATCAGATACATGATACTATTCCACAATTTTAATACAAGTATTAGGGGATGTGAACAACCCGTTCTGAGCACCAGGAATACCTGGATCACAATTTAGGGATGTGATACAACCTGCCAAACACATCTGATAGAAATGCATCACTGTAGCATCTACTACTACTACAGTATATTGATAACATTTCCACAGGATTGAAATGTTCGTTCTTTGTGAAAAACTACTACGATGTATCATAGATACATCTACATTTATCACAAGTACTAATCACATTCTCTCAAGTATCAGATGATGTGGTCGACTTGGCCTAACGAATTTTCAAAAAACTTCAAAAAGAAGGGTGGGCACCAACCCACTCTTACAATTATCCATACTTATCCACAACGATAGACCATTATGCTACTTAAATACAACCATATATATCAACTTTTTTCCAGCTAAGTTTTATTCTGCTTTATATATTGGTACGTTCCGGTACCAAGCCCGACCATCTCGGGAACGATTTGTTATGACACATGCGACCTTCTATGCTATCCCGCCCTCCCACCTCTAGATCCATGAGAAGCTCGGGGTCGCCAGAGCCTCGACTGTTAATGAAACAGGATTCGCCACGGATAGGTGGGGTTGACAACTGGGCTTGCAGAAGCTATATATTGCGCTGGCAACCTGAAAGGGTTGCGCTACACAACCCCTTGAATCTATTTGGTATTTTAGTCGCCTCTTACGATAGGCATACCTACCGCGGGTATATTCTAACCCCCTAACCCGCCGGGTTGCCAACCTTCCATCGAAGAAGACTGCATTACTCCGAAGAGAATTCTTTATTGCCACCGCAACGAAGAAGCGACTGCACAGCTCCCTTAAGTATGCTTTATTGTCAACTTCTCCGAAGGTGGATTCGTCGTATTAACGTATAACCACCCGTAAATGCAAAATACGACATGAAACCACACCCCCGCGATTCATCCGAATCCTCAAGGTAGGAGTTTCAAACCTGATACAAGCATCATACGATACATTGCATCAGATTGCAACTGGCTAATCATACACCCCGCGGTACAGTTTTTAAAGACCATTCTAGGGTCTCGCAGGCGGTACACAGCGTCCACTCTGCTCCCTTTCAAGTAAACACCACTTCCGGATTGGTGAGCCTTTTGTTTCGTCACTAATAGTATGCTCAACATACACCTATTTAACCAACAGTACAGGGACCTTTTCGTCACTAATACGATGACGGCAATTTGTTCTTGGTATTATGATCGCCTTTTACGACCGGTATACCTACCGCGGGTATATTTTGACCCCTAGCCCGAAGGGGGGGAATTTCTGATGACAAGTGGCATCGCACTGCATAGATGGATCTACCTACTCTCAGAATTTTTAACCTGATCTTATTTTTGGCGTGATTGTTTTCCATATGCCGACTCCGAATGGCAGATGAATTTTTGGTGGAGAAGCTGTTCATATCAAATGCTTGCTCCTGAGACCTGTCATTTACTGAAGTTGAGCGTCCCAGCTTTTTTTTTATTGTCCAAAGATTTTGGACATGGCCGTGTTCGAGCCAGAGACCTGCATTATGGTAGTATATACAACAGCGGCCCTGAATCAGTTTTACGACTTTAAATGAAAACGAATTTTCACATATTTCCTTTCCAGCTTACGTCTCATCGATGATTAATTCTTTCGTTCATGTCATCATGTACAGTTATTATGGTTTAAGCACATTAGGTCCCAGCGTTCAAAAGTTTCTGTGGTGGAAAAAATATCTTACTACGTTGCAGTTGGTAAGTGAAATAAATTTCAAAAGGAATTACGGAAAATCGATTCTCGCTCTAAGACAGACTTTGTCAACGTCATCCCATTAAAATGGTCAGTTCGAACTCCGCATAATAAATATTTTCATTTCATTTCAGGTGCAATTCATTTTCGCTGCATTTTGGTCAGCACAAGCTATTTTACGTGGCTGTGATTTTCCCACGTGGATCAACTACACAACTATACTTTATATGATTACCCTCCTTTTTCTCTTTGGTAAATTTTACGTGAATACATATCAAAGAAAAGAAAATAAATGTAATTAAATTTCTAACAAATAAATTGTAATTAAGTTTATATCCTCATCAACACTTACGAGCCAGAAAGCCACATACTAACGACCATAAACATAGGTACGCCCAAAAAACATACCTTCCCAAACCATGTTTCTCAGTTCTCTGTTTCCACAGAATGTCTAGGATATACGGCAGGTTAATCCGGATTGAGTTAAGAACTACACACATGTGATCCAGCCCTCCGTGTTGTGAAGGTACTATGCAGGCCTACCAGAGAAGGTCCTGGGTTTTTGGATTGTGGGCCACTTTAGAAAAATTGTTTCCATCGAATTTCGGACTCAGAGTCATTCATGTATCGTCCCGCCAATTTATAAGGTAAAAAGTAGGACGGAAATTGGAAGATAACATCGGCCCGAATCTTCTCGAAGATATATCGCACCAAGTTATTGTAACGAATTTATGGTAAATTCCGCTTATTTGCAACCTTCTACTAACGTTCGAATCACTAAACTGTTGAATAAATAACTCCACTATTCAATAATGCAAAATGGCCTTTATTAAAGTACTTCACAATAACACTTCTACTGCTCGACAAATAGCGTGCTTAAATCGAACTGAATCGTCGTGCCTCAGCTGGTGCTGCTTTTATACTTTTTGGTTTCCTCGTTGACATATTTCTAGACGTCTCTTTTTCTTAAATTTGCTGCTCGTTTACCAGCTATAAATTTCTCAGCTGTAACTACATATGCACGATTTTTATAGCTTCTCGCATAGCCCAAGCGCGTGTATATGTGAGTGATACTTCCACATATGATTGCCTACTTTTGGGAGTATCTCAGATAAGATATATGCATGTGTTTGTGCGTCTCTTTCCGCTGCGTGTACATACATATGTGTAGACAATGATTGATTCGTTTATGTAGATACAAGTGACTGCCTGCTTTATTGTTGTTGTGGCTTCGTTTACTTAGCATCAGACTAGTGATGTGAGTGTCACTTAGTGTCACTAATATTCGTCACATTATTATAACTAATCCAAACCAAGCAAAGCACACTTAGACTGGCTGTCCGATTGTGACAAAGCACAAGGAGCTAGAGCACTTCCTCCTATAAATGTGTAGGAAATCGAACCAATTTGTCTACTGATGTGGAGCAGGATGTTAGGATGATCGTGGGGCATGTCGTCTCCACTCTCATTGGTATATACGGCTTTTGTCAAGCTGAAACTTTGCTAGTGAACAGCCACAGACAAAAGTACGTATACTAAAAACCTAGAGGAGGTAGGCAGAATAACAATGCTTAGCATAACGGGAGCCCTATAAACAACCTCGATATCAGTATTACATGTCATTTTGCACATTCCGCTCGAAGACGTAATTGTCATAAATATAGCGTTAACAACTGCAACAAGGCTCTACACTTTGGGGAACCTGAGAGCAAGCCGTATGGCCATAACAGTATAACACCATCTCATAAAGGGCGATTAGACTACGTGGTTCCGCGCCTGAGGTACGAAAGAGAACTTGGTTGCAAATTAACGGAAGGGGTCGAGCCTGCTCTTAACTGCGTCAATCCAGAAAAGAGGAGATTGATCGCTGCCAAATCGCTGTTGTGCCTGTTAGGCGGAAATTGTAGCCATGAAGAAAGCTTTAGAAATTGTGGAAGAAGCGGGCTTAAGCTACAGTCGAGTCAATATATTTATTGATATTCGGTCAGTTGCATATGATCCATCAAACAGGAAATCACGGATAAATCGCGGGCCTGCAAAATTTCGAAGAGGGGTTTTTATGTTTGGTCGTGAAAAAATTCTGGTAACACTATAGACACAGCGTTCGCGGTGTACTCCCATCAGACAGTGACCCGTTTGTATAGCAATCAATGTACCTAAGGTAAGACAATTAAGAATTATCTGGGCACCTAAAAGTTTCAGTTCAGTTTCACTGTACATCTGGTTTTAACTTTCTGGGTGAAAACAAACACGAACCATTATTTGCATGCATCTAGAGGAGCAACCGCACTCAGCGGGTTTGTATGCGAAAACCTCCTGCTTTGAGTATGAAGGCTAAATTCTTTCAAATTACTCGTTATCTGTCCTTAGGATCAGGCTTAATCCCTTAAACTGCGAACACTTGTCTTATTCACTTAAACTGTACTATTTATGCCGTATATTCAGCCCTTCGACAAATTAAGGCTTCCCCGGTGCGATCACGAAGCTAATTGAAGTCATTTTGTAAATAATGTTGATAATTCTGGCGCAAAGCAAAGTTGCAACAATAACTATAGCTTTGCAAAAACTTAATTAGCTAATTAGTAAAAATCTACGAAATTTATTTTATACAAGTTTTTGATATTATGATTTTGATATCGGCCTGTTGAAGGAACCGAAGGTCTTACGCTTAAAGGTTATCAAGATATAGACCGATAGTTACTCATGGAGAAGTTTAACCGAGAGCCTGTGTCCTTGTTATGAATACTTTTGACGATTTTGTTTTAACCAAATGGTTAATCCCCTCATCGGCTATGACGCGAATGCTAGGCACACGCGGTGGGGCAGTCAGTGATAGGCTCTATAGAAACAAGATTCGCATTCGCCACTTAAGAGCAAATCTCAGAAAGGTCTTAAACGACTGCTACTCGAGTAGTGAGTATCAGAAGTATGGAAACTCCCTGAGGGAGTATAAAGTGCTGTATGCATTGCCAAACCGAAATCTTCACAAGGACATTGAGCTTCCATTGAAGCTTGTTTTGATTCTGTCAAATACGCAGACGTCCTTGGTTAAATAAAATACAAAGGCATACCAAATCATTCAGAAGCGGAGGGCTACCGGCTAAAAAGTCTAGCTTCCTTATCTTTAAAACACTGGAAAGACTTACTTACATGCACATAAGGGGCAATACTGACTTGGGCACGCATGGACACAGCCACAGAAAAGCAATCGGTTAAAAGCGGCCTCGAGAAGGTGGGTATCGTTATCAAGGAATCTCGGATCAATTGTATTTTATGGTGCTATTGTTTTGCGAAAGTTGATAGAACAATCAACTGAAAATTTAAATGGCAATATTTCCTGTGAATATCAGGAGCAGATCCAATCGCATCTTAGGAAGGGTTAAACATCGTCTTTCACATGGTCCCTATGCATGTGTGCGGGCAGAGTTTGTCCGAAGCAGAAGCACTTAAACTGAGAGAATCCAACATGTTGGAGTCAGCGGGAGCGCAACAATATGAGATGGCATAGCAATGAATAAAAATAAAAATAAAACAAAAAAAACATTTAAATTAAACGGCTTTATTGAAAACAATACTTACATGAAGTAATAATAATGTAGAGAAATAAATTTAGATATATTTGTAAATCGCAATGAATTTAAAGAAAAACTTTGTATGTACTATTTTCAATATAATTAATAACCTATGTACGTCTTAGTCTGTAAGGTTACTAAACCATAGACTTAATAAATAAATCTAAAATCTAAATCTAAAATCTAAAAGCTAGAAAATAATTAGGTAGTTCCTAGGTACTAGTCATCACACTCCTCATCAATCTAGGGCGTTGATCAGACAATTAAATAAAAGCGTTGGACGCGTGAAATTTCTAAAAATGTGATTAGGGTTCAGTTGGTCTTATATATGACTATCAATAGCTTTTAGTATTATTATTACTTCATGTAAGAATAGTTTTCAATAAAACCGTTTAACTTAAAATTTTTTTTAATTATTTTATTTTCAAGTTTTTAGTCTTTATTTAATTGCCTATTATTTCTGAATCTATTTAGTTCATTTAGTGACTCCTTACTGCAAGGGCTTTCCTGACAATTTGTTATAATCTAATTCCTCAAAACATAATACTTCCAAAGACTTTAATCGACTCTGCGCCACGTATGCTTGTCCCTCCACCAACTCCAAGATATTTTGATGTTATTTCTACCGGACTGTATGTAATATTTGTTCCAAATATGAGCCAAATCGAACATCATAGGTCGCTCTCTATTCATGTATGTATTATGTGTTCCAAATATGGACCATAACGATCTTTGCGCCACCTAGCGCCGATTTTTTATTATAAGTCGCTTTCTATTTTTGTATGTATTATGTGTTCCAAATATGAGCCAAATCGGACCACAAATACGAATTTTGTGAATATCTCGATCCTTGCGCCACCTAGCGGCGATTTTTTTCATATGTAGCTTTCTATTTTTGTATGTATTATGTGTTCCAAATATCAGCCAAATCGGACCACAAATAAGATTTTTGGGAATATCTCGATCCTTGTGCCACCTAGCGGCAACTTTTTTCCATAGGTCGCTTTCTATTCTCTTATTTATTGTGTGTTCCAAATATGAGCCAAATCGGACCACAAATACGATTTTTGTGAATATCTCGATCCTTGCGCAACCTAGCGGCGATTTTTTTATACTCAGTTGAGCAGAGCTCACAGAGTATATTAACTTTGATTGGATAACGGTTGGTTGTACAGGTATAAAGGAATCGAGATAGATATAGACTTCCATATATCAAAATCATCAGTATCGAAAAAAAAATTCGATTGAGCCATGTCCGTCCGTCTGTCCGTTAACACGATAACTTGAGTAAATTTTGAGGTATCTTGATGAAATTAGGTATGTACATAGGTTCCTGGGCACTCATCTCAGATCGCCATTTAAAATGAACGATATCGGATAATAACCACGCCCACTTTTTCGATATCGAAAATTTCGAAAAATCGAAAAAGTGCGATAATTCATTACCAAATACGGATTAAGTGATGAAACTTGGTACGTGAGTTGAACTTACGACGCAGAATAGAAAACTAGTAAAATTTTGGACAATGGGCGTGGCAGCGCCCACTTTTAAAAGAAGTTTTGCAAGCTGTAATTTGGCAGTCGTTGAAGATATCATGATGAAATTTGGCAGGAACGTTGCTCTTATTACTATATGTCTGCTAAATAAAAATTAGCAAAATCGGAGAACGACCACGCACACTTTTTAAAAAATTTTTTTTTAATTCAAATTTTAAAAGAAAAGTTAATATCTTTACAGTATATAAGTAAATTATGTCAACGTTCAACTAAAGTAATGATATGTTGTAACAAAATACAAAAAATAAAAGAAAATTTCAAAATTGGCGTGGCTCCGCCCTTTTTCATTTAATTTGTCTAGGATACTTTTAATGCCATAAGTCGAACAAAAATTTACCAATCCTTGTGAAATTTGGTGGAGGCTTAGATTCTAGGACGATAACTGGTTTCTGTGAAAAACGGCGAAATCGGTTGAAGCCACGCACAGTTTTTATACACAGTCGACCGTCTGTCCTTCCGCTCGGCTGTTAACACGATAACTTGAGCAAAAATCTTTAAAAAAAACTTTACTAAACTCAGTTAACGTACTTATCTGAACTCACTTTGCATTGGTGTAAAAAATGGCCGAAATCCGACTATGACCACGCCCACTTTTTCGATATCGAAAATTACGAAAAATTAAAAAAAATGCCATAATTATATACCAAATACGAAAAAAAGGATCAAACATGGTAATTGTATTGGTCTATTGACGCAAAATATAACTTTAGAAAAAACTTGGTAAAATGGGTGTGACATCTACCATATTAAGTAGAAGAAAATGAAAAAGTTTTGCAGGGCGAAATCAAAAGCCCTTGGAATCTTGGAAGGAATACTGTTCGTGGTATTACATATATAAAAAAATTAGCGGTTCCCAACAGATGATGTTCTGGGTCACTCTGGTCCACATTTGGTCGATATTTCGAAAACGCATTCACATATACAACTAAGGGCCACTCCATTTTAAAACCCTCATTAATACCTTTAATTTGATACCCATATCGTACAAACACATTCTAGAGTCACCCCTGGTCCACTTTATGGCGATATCTCGAAAAGGCATCCACCTATAGAAACTAAGGCCCAATCCCTTTTAAAATACTCATTAACACCTTTCATTTGATACCCATATCGTACAAAAAAATTCTAGGGTCACCCTGGCCCACCTTTGTGGCGATATCTCGAAAAGGCATCCACCTATAGAACTAAGGCACACTCCCTTTTAAAATACTCATTAACACCTTTCATTTGATACCCATATCGTACAAACAAATTCTAGAGTCACCCCTGGTCCACCTTTATGGCGATATCTTGAAAAGGCGTCCACCTATAGAACTAAGGCCCACGCCCTTTTAAAATACTCATTAACACCTTTCATTTGATACCCATATCGTACAAAGAAATTCTAGAGTCACCCCTGGTCCACCTTTATGGCGATATCTCGAAAAGGCGTCCCCCTATAGAACTAAGGCCCACGCCCTTCTAAAAATACTCATAACACCTTTCATTCGATACCCATGTTGTACAAACGCATTCTAGAGTCACCCCTGTCCATCTTTATGGCGATATCTCGAAATTGCGTCCATCTATAGAACTTAGGCCCACGCCCTTTTAAAATACTCATTAATACCTTTCATTTGATACCCATATCGTACAAAATAAATTCTAGAGTCACCCCTGGTCCACCTTGTGGCGATATCTCGAAAAGGCGTCCACCTATAGAACTTAGGCCTACTCCCTTTTAAAATTATCATTAACACATTTCATTTGATACCCATATCGTACAAATAAATTCTAGAGTCAGGCCTGGTCCACCTTTATGGCGATATCCCTAAATGGCGTCCATCTATAGAACTATGGCCCTCTTCCTCTTAAAATACTCTTTAATACCTTCCATTTGATACAAATGTCATACAAACACATTCCAGGGTTACCCTAGGTTCTTTTTACAACATGGTGATTTTCCCTTACTTTGTCTCCACAGCTCTCAACTGAGTATGTAATGTTCGGTTACGCCCGAACTTAGCCTTCCTTACTTGTTCATAGGTAGCTTTCTATTTTTGTATGTATTATGTGTTCCAAATATCAGCCAAATCGGACCACAAATAAGATTTTTGGGAATATCTCGATCCTTGCGCCACCTAGCGACGATTTTTTTCATAGGTCACTTTCTATTCTCTTATTTATTGTGTGTTCCAAATATGAGCCAAATCGGACTACAGATACGATTTTTGTGAATATCTCGATCCTTGCGCACCTAGCGGCGATTTTTTCATAGGTCGCTTTCTATTCTTGTATGTATTATGTGTTCCAAATATGAGCCTAATCGGATCACAAATACGATTTTTGTGAATATCTCGATCCTTGCGCCACCTAGCGGCGATTTTTTATCATAAGTCGCTTTCTATTCTTGTATGTATTATGTGTTCCAAATATGAGCCAAATCGGACCACAAATAAGATTTTTGGGAATACCTCGATCCTTGCGCCACTTAGCGGCGATTTTTTCATAGGTCGCCTTTTATTCTCTTATTTATTAAGAATAAAAATAAATAAATTTAAGGCGCGATAACCTCCGAAGAGATCTAAGGGCCGAGCTTCTCTTCCAATTTGCGTCGTGCTCCTCTGATTTTCCCTACAAATTGGCCGGACGGGACCTACATGTTTTATGCCGACTCCGAACGGCATCTGCAAGGCAGATGAGTTGTCACTGAGAGCTTTTCATGCAGAAATACACCCGGAGCGCTTGCCAAACACTGCCGAGGGGCGACCCCGCTTAGAAAAATTTTCTTCTAATTTAAAAACCTTATTTCTAAATTTTGATGTTGCTTTGTCCGGGGTGCGAACCCAGGGCATCGGTGTGGTAGGCGGAGCACGCTACCATCACACCACGGTGGCCGCCACATAGCGGCGATTTTTTTCATAGGTAGCTTCTATTTTTGCATGTATTATGTGTTCCAAATATGAGCCTAATCGGACCACAATACGAATTTTGTGAATATCTCGATCCTTGCGCCACCTAGCGGCGATTATTTTGTCTTATTATTGCATTGTCATCGGGTTCTGAACTATATTCCAAGTTTCAAGCTTGTAGCTTATCGGGAAGTTACTTAAATTTCAATTACAAAATTCTTGCCAGCCATCCAACCAGCCCCGCTGTCAAGTCAACTAAAATAAAACCGTTTAATAATGAAAGGCGCGATAACCTCCGATGAGGTTTTAGGCCGAGCTTCTCTTCCAATTTGCGTCATGCTCGTTTTTCATACAAATTGGCGGGCGGGACCTATGTATTAGAGGTTTACGCCGATCACCTTATCGGCGGCGGCGGCGTGAGCGGCGCGCAGGCGTACGCCGGTATTCTTACTTTAAAAAGCTTGATTTTTCTATTTAAAAAAAAATATTTAGGAAAGGTTTTATCCACCTACAATTCCCGCTGTGCGAACAGTAGCAACCCCGACCACCGGTCGCTACCACGCCTCCTGACCCTCACACCATATGCCAGCACAGAAGCTATAGGACAGCGACTTCGAACTCATATGTACCTTCGTCGATGTCACTTTCCTAGAAGCTCTAGGTGTAGCTCCGAAGGTTTTCTAACGGATGTTTTTGTCGCGCTATGCTGCCGAGCTACACCAGAGAAAGACCTTGAAATGTTAGGGAGTGACTATTCGGATGTCATTGCGTAACTCATTGGTGAAAATCGTATAATCCTCAGCGCATCTACATAATTAAAATTTTACAAGGACCCTGGATAAAATTTTTAAAATGTAGACCAAAGTTTGAAGACGTTTGCGTTCACAACATTGATTTAAACGATGTTTTAAAATGAAAATCGAAGGATTTTAAGTTGAAAGATGGTAACTGCTGTTTTCCGGCCTTATGATATAAGACCTCATTATGGATGATCGCATAGCTTCAGTTTTCAGACTAGTTCGACTGTTCACTACATTAGCATAGTAGCACACACGGTAATTAGTTCGACTATCTGGGGAAAGCTTTTGCTTCGCCACTTAAAGTGTTCTTGCGAAGGACAGAGCCTCACTTGGTAAATATATGTGCCTACGTATCACATTTATAAAAGGAGCCGTAACGTGTAGGTGATATTTAAACTTGGTTGATAGACTATAATCAATGAGAGTCACTCCAAGGGACTGGTTGGGGATAGGGCCGCCAACTTTAGGAAATGTCAAACCGGGATACTTGGGTGTTGAAGGATTAAGTGTGAAAATCAAAATTAACATTTCAGACGCTATTGTAATTTCGCAAATAAACAACAGATCTTTGAATGCAAGCCAAGTGATTTTCAAAGCCTTATCATATATCTTCACTTGAGTATGAGGTAAGAATCATTTCAAAGGAGTGTTTATGCCCCTAGAACCTACTAAAGGATTTTGTATCACTGATTTCGCTATTCTTTCAGCCAATGGCAAGTAAATTTTTTTTTAAAATCGGCACTATTTTGGATAATTTGCTTTTTTAACAACTTGAGGACAATTTGAGAACATGTTCGCCTTGGGTAATTTTATTTGAATTCATTGATCAATTTTAATTTAAAAAATATATGCAAAGTGAGCATATAAATTTATTATAAAACTTTTCTTTTAGTGTATTGTTTTAATAACTTGGTGATTTGGGTGATGCAAAGTCCGTGTTATGCTGACATCGAAAGCGCCGGTTTTTTACATAACTTTTGAACAGTTAGAAAGAGTTAAATTTCGCAATTAGTTTCTTATAACTGGCAGTGATGCGCATCCCCCAAGCGGGTTAGGGGGTCAAAATATACCCGCGGTAGGTATGCCCGTCGTAAGAGGGGACTAAAATACCAGATTCAAGGGTTGTGTAGCGCAACCCTTTCAGGTGCCAGCGCAATATATATCTTCTCCAAACCCATTGTCAACCTCACCTATCCGTGGCTAATCCTGTTTCATTGCAAGGGTAAATCAACGGTGTACAACTTGCTCGAATTTACAACCTTTGTATCCAACAGTTTTAAGACTAATTGTGAAGTTGATGTTATTTATACTGATTTTAGTAGGCATTTGATAAAGTTTCTCATTCTATACTTTTATTCAAACTTGATCGGTTAGGATTTCCTCCTTTGCTTCTATCTTGGGTTTCTTCTTATGTGAAGGAAAGAAAACAAACAGTTATATTTAATAATTGCAGGTCTCGGTTCATAACGTAACTTCTGGTGTTCCTCAAGGAAGCCATCTTGGTCCGGTTTTGTTCCTGTTGTTCATTAATGACCTTCCTAGTGTTTTGAAGAGCTGCAAGCCGTTGATATACGCTGATGATGTCAAACTTGTAATGCCTATCCGCTCACCCGTGGATAGGGCATGTCTTCAGGCTGATCTGAATAGTCTTGGTGACTGGTGAAATGTAAACGCCATGTCACTAAACCTACCTAAATGTAAGTTCGTGTGTTTTACAAGGAAGTCCTTCCAATCCCATGATTATGTTATTGGCGACTATGTAATCAAGCAAGTCACTAATTTATTGATTTAGGCGTTACAATGGACCTAAACTCGATTTTAAACTTCATATTGAATCTTGCGTGAATAGCGCTAAAGGTACTTTGGGCTTTCGTTAAACGTTGGTCTAAAGAATTTAATGACCCATACGTTACAAAACTCTTTGATATCATGCTTCAATGTGCTTCAATAATTTGGAATCCGCGTTATCAGGTTCATTCTGTCAAGCTGGAATCGGTCCAGAAACAATTTTTGCTTTTCGCTTTAAAACACTTACCATGGGATCCTTCTAAAAATCTTCCCGCCTATTGCAGCCGGTTAAAACTAATACAGCTGCCCACATTGCAGAGCCGCAGGGAGATGCTTGGTGTCTTATTTATTGTTAAATTAATAAGAGGGTCAATAAATAGTCCATTTTTGCTGCAGTTCGAATTATGAATGCATGAACCACTTCACTGTTTATGTCGTGATTTTAATAAACACTGTAAAAATTTAGACGTCTGTGACTCATTTCTTGGTATTAAAAAATTCCTTTTAACTACATTAAATTTGTAATTCGAAATGAAGCAAAGAACGCTAAACCGTGATATACTGTCAAACCCTTTGTTTCAAATATGAAGTACCAGTTATTTGAAACTTGTTTGCAAAATTGCAAACAGAGCAGAGCTCACAGAGTATATTAACTTTGATTGGATAACGGTTGGTTGTACAGGTATAAAGGAATCGAGATAGATATAGACTTCCATATATCAAAATCATCAGTATCGAAAAAAATTTGATTAAGCCATGTCCGTCCGTCCGTCCGTCCGTCTGTCCGTTAACACGATAACTTGAGTAAATTTTGAGATATCTTGACGAAATGGTATGTAGATTCCAGAGCGCTCATCTCAGATAGCTATTTAAAATGACGATATCGGACCACGCCCATTTTTTCGATATCGAAAATTTCGAAAAATCGAAAAATTGAGATAATTCATTACCAAAGAGGGATAAGCGATGAAACTTGGTAGGTGCGTTGAACTATGACGCAGAATAGAAAGTAGTAAAATTTTGGACAATGGGCGTGGCACCGCCCACTTTTAAAAGAAGGTAATTTAGAAGTTTTGCAAGCTGTAATTTGGCAGTCGTTGAAGATATCATTATGAAAATTGGCAGGAACGTTACTCCTATTACTATATGTATGCTTAATAAAAATTAGCAAATCGGAGAACGACCACGCCCACTTTTAAAAAAATTTTTTTTTAAGTGAAATTTTTACAAAAAATTTAATATCTTTACAGCATATAAGTAAATTATGTCAACATTCAACTCCAGTCATGATATGGTGCAACAAAATACAAAAATATAACAAAGTTTTAAATGGGCGTGGCTCCGCCCTTTTTCATTTGATTTGTCTAGGATACATTTAATGCCATAAGTCGAACAAAAATTTACCAACCTTGTGAAATTTGGTAGCGGGCCTTAGATTCTAGTACGATAACTGTTTTCTGTGAAAAGGGCAAAATTGGTTAAAGCCACGCACAGTTTTTATACACAGTCGACCGTCTGTCCTTCCGCTCGCCATTAACACGATAACTTGAGCAAAAATCGATATATCTTTACTAAACTCAGTTCACATAATTATCCGAACTCACTTTCTATTGGTATAAAAAATGGCCGAAATCTGACTATGACCACGCCCACTTTTTCGATATCGAAAATTACGAAAAATGAAAAAAGTGCCATAATTCTATACCAAATACGAAAAAAGGGTTGAAACATGGTAATTGGATTGGTTTATTGACGCAAAATATAACTTTAGAAAAAAACTTTGTAAAATAGGTGTGACACCTACCATATTAAGTAAAATAAAATGAAAAAGTTCTGCAGGGCGAAATCAAAAGCCCTTGGAATAGTGGCAGGGTTACTGTTCGTGGTATTACATATATAAATAAATTAGCGGTACCCGACAGATGATGTTCTGGTCACCCTGTCCACATTTTGGTCGATATCTCGAAACGCCTTCACGTATACAACTACCACCACTCCCTTTTAAAATTCTTATTAATACCTTTAATTTACCCATATTGTACAAACACATTATAGAGTCACCCCTGGTCCACCTTTATGGCGATATATCGAAAAGGCGTCCACCTATAGAACTAAGGCCCACTCCCTTTTAAAATACTCATTATCACCTTTCGTTTGATACCCCTAATGTACAAACGCATTCTAGAGTCATCCCTGGTCCGCCTTTATGCGATATCTCGAAAAGGCGTTCCACCCATAGAACTAAGGCCCACTCACTTTTAAAATACTCATTAACACCTTTCATTTGATACCCATATCGTACAAAAAATTCTAAGTCACCCCTGGTCCACCTTATGGCGATATCTCGAAAAGGCGTCACCTATAGAACTAAGTCCACTCCGTTTTAAAATACTCATTAACACCTTTCATTTGATACCCATATGTACAACAAATTCTAGAGTCATCCTGGTCCCCTTTATGCGATATCTCGAAAGGCGTCCACCCATAGAACTAAGGCCCCTCACTTTTAAACTACTCATTACACCTTCATTTGATACCCATATCGTAAAAAAATTCTAAAGTCACCCTGGTCCACCTTTATGGCGATATCTCGAAAAGGCGTCCCACCTATAGAAC
>JARSSU010034519.1:0-19566 GCA_029619165.1 Eurosta solidaginis
AGATGAAGAATAAAAGCTAATTTGTGGGATTTTATGCTTACAACATTCTATTCAAATTCGTGAAGGACAGTTGCAGTCGCAGCAGACATTCGTGAGATGTTCCCGCAAGTACTCATTAACAACCGAGATCAACAGGCGCAACGATTTTTATGGCGTGTTGGGAACGCTAATCAGCCAGTCGACCACTTTGTTATGCAGTATATGGTTTTTGGAGCCATATGCTCACCATGAAGATTTCCGTCAGCAGTATCCAGAAGCCGCTACAGCCATCGCCGAAAGCCATTATGTTGACGATTTCGTTGCCAGTTTCAAGAACGGACAAGACGCTGAGCGGATTCGCATGACATCGTTTACATCCATTCGAAGGAGGTTTTCAATTACGCGGATTTGTATCAAACGTCAAACTTCTGCAAGATAGCCTGAATGCAGAGCCACACATGCCACAGTCTATAGTCTAGAAAACGGAGTCAGCTATGAAAGGTATTGGGAATGCGCTGGACCACCATGACAGATTCATTTGAGTTTATGCTTAATTTTCACCGAGTTTCAAAAGCCGTTTAGAAGGAGATCGTGCTCCAACCAAGCGTGAACTCCTCAGTATAGTAATGTCGGTATTTGACCCATTTGGCATTATCGCCGATTTTTTGCTTTTTGCCAAAATGCTAGTACAAGAAGTGTGGAGACATTCTATCGAGTGGGACGAAGCGATTACGAGTAGCCTGCATCACAAATGGTTTAGGTGGTGGAGCGAACTAAAACACGTTAATATTGTTAAAGTTAAACGATGGTATTCACCGCAGTTTCAATCTACAACTTCCATACAGTTGCACGTAGTGGTGGATGCCAGTCAATCAGCATTCGCAGCGGCTGCGTACTTTCGAATCGCTAGTAGTGATGGTTGTGATGTCACATTTGTCGCGGGCAAAACCAAAGGCGCCCGCAGAAGTTATTATCCGTACCGAGATTGGAATTGCAAGCCGCAGTGTTAGGCGCCCGAGTTGCGAATTTGGTCCGCCAAGGTCACAACGTACAAGTAAATCCAACATATTTTTGGTCGGATTCGTAAACCGTACTACACTGGGTCAACTCGAAAGAACGAAAATTTAAGCCATACTTTGGTCATCGCATAGCAGAGATTTTAGCATCAACTAAACCTTCACAATGGCGTTGGATTCAGACCGATAACAATACCACAGATGTCGCCACTCGTCCAAGTGGCCACCAAAGATTGGGGAACGTGGGCCATGGTTGCATGGGCCCAAGTTTCTGCTACATTCAGTTGAGGATTGGCCAGCCACATCTTGCACACATATGCCCGAGCTACTCAAGGAGAAGATAGCCAAGCCTACATATACAAGCCCACTAAATTAATCATTTTTCTTCATATTTAAAGATGAAACGGGTAAAGGCATGGGTTCTGCAAGCTGCCGACATATTTTTGAAACTACGTAGCACCTATCAGACATTTGATGGAGGCGGTCTGCGGTCAGAGCTAAGCGCCGCCGAACTTGATAAAGCAGAGATATACACAGTCAAAGACGTTCAGCGCGAAGTTTACGCAGAAGAAGTATCAGCCCTATTGAAAGACGAGCAACTCCATAGACAAAGCAGTATTCGTTCATTAACGCCGTAATCTAGACAACGATCAGATCATGATATTACAAGGTTCGCCTAGACGCAGCTACGGTTTTGCCAGTAGAGGCCAGAAGACCAATTTTAATGCCATCCAAACACATCGTCTCCGAACTCATAATGCGTCAGTATCACGAGCGACTACACCATCAGAATTTCGCATTGACTTTGTACGAAGCCCGCCAAAAGTTTTGGTTTACTCATACCAAGTCGCTGTTGAAGTCCGTGCAACGTACATGCTTAACGTGCCACATAGACAGAGCTAAACCAGCAGCGCCTTGATGGGTCAGTTGCCTGAGGATCGGGTCACTCCTTATGTCAACCGTTCTCTTACACAGGAGTTGATTTTTTCGGCCCATTCAATGTTGCCGTTGGTCGCCGGCGAGAAAAACGATGGGCAGTTATATTTACGTGCCTAACTACGGGCGCAGCCCATTTAGAGCTTGCTCATGATTTATCGACCGATGCATTTTTGTTGTGTCTTCGAAACTTTATCAACCGCCGTGGCACTCCAATTAGAATCAGAAGCGATAACGGCACGAATTTCGTGGGCGCTCAACGGGAGCTAAAGGAAGCTGATCGCATGTTAAATTTCGAGCGCATATCAGATGAAGCCACCAGCCGCAATATCGTTGGAAATTTAATTGCCCTTCCAACCCAGTTCAGGGGGTTATTGGGAGCGCCTTATAGGTGTCGTAAAAAGAATGCTGCTCAAGACACTTCGCGAGGAGGCACCGAAGGAAGACACACTTCGAAGCGTGTTGATAGAAGCTGAAAATATTTTACATTCGAGGCCACTTACCGACGTGCCTTTATCATCGGAAGAGAACGACCCAATCACTCCTAACCATTTCCTTATGGGATGCCCAATTCCATGCAAACAGCGCAGCCAGCCGATCAAAACATTTGCCTTAGAAAACAATGGCGTATCGCACAAATCTGAAAGACCGCATTTGGAAGCAATGGGTGAGACATTATTTGCCCCAAATTACTTGTGAGGCCTAAGTGGCAAGACAAAGTTAAACCAATCGCCATCAACGATTTGGTTCTCGTCTGCGACGATCTTCAACCTCGAAGCCAGTGGAAGAAGGGACGAGTTACCAAAGTGTTTCCCGCTAGGATATGCAAATCCGCCTCGTTGAGATTAAAACAGCTAACGGAGTACTGCGTCGGCCGGTGTCAAGGCTTGCCATCCTCAGAATAAATGGTGAATCCCTACCGTATCACGTGGGGTGGGTGTGATGGCACCCTGTGCATTCACATTTTAAATTGTAGTCAATCATATGCGCAACATTGTTACCTTTCAGTGCGAATATAATACCACCACAACAAAGAGGCAGAAGTCTAAGCCAACAGCCAACACAGAGACAACACAATTTGGAAACACATCAACCGCCAAGGAAAGAAACTGTCATACATATATACACTTAAATTGTTATTGTTTTGTGAACCATTTTTTCTTATACATTTGATAAACTAAATTGCAATAACATCAGTCATCTCCCGTTAAGTTTTTATCAAATTTAGCTTTTTTCCTAGGTTTAAATTCTTCACTATCCGTACTAGAATTAATACCATTATCAAACATTTTTCGTTCGCCTTTATCAGTATTAGAATCAGAATGGCCTTGGCCATCTTCACCGGGTATATATTGATATTCGGGCGAATACACAAATGGACCACTTATAATTGCACACCTGATGTGCACTCGTATACATATGTTGCATATGTGAAACTGTGGGCTAACCTCAAATTGGTTAGCTTGCGTTGCTTACCTACAAGCTTGTTACTGCTGTGGTGCCTGCCCAAATATCCCCTTGGAGGGCGGCCGCCTCCAAACGGTTGCCTTTTTGCGATGATGATGCTGGGAAAACGTTAGCACCTGAATGGTCGCCTTCGCCACGTTTTCTAATATTTTAGAGCCACAATTAAATCAAAAAACACTTTTGTTTTCGTCGGACACGTCCGTCCACTTTGGTTGCAAATTTATTAATTCAATCCTCTTTTCTGTCAGTGACGTGAGCCGCAGCTGCATTTGACATTCGCGTTGCCAACTGCCAGCGCCTATCAAATGCAACTAAAGCTGCATGCACATAGCTTATATTATTTTAACGGATGTGAAGGTTAGTTTATCCTTACATCAACCTTCCTTAAAAAAAAGAGTGATTTGGCAAATGGATCGATCACATTTCATTTGTCCACATTCATCTTTTTATGTTATCAATTGTTTCGAACGAACGAATATTAGGGTGCACCTTCTTTTTGGTAATTTGTTAGTTCGGACCATGGTTCAATTATATGGTTGGCTCATCTGTAGAGCAACAAAATGTGTATGTTCAAATTGTCAAAATCTTTGTATTGGTGTTGGTGCACATGATATGGGATGGAAACATAAAACTTAGCGTCTTTGTATGTGTAAGAAAATGTTGCCAATGTGTTAGTTTCATTTTGAGTTTGCCATCTCCTTTTGACAGTCCCTTCGGCCATGCATTGAAATAAATAAAATCAGCTGATGAGATGAGCAACCATATAATTGAACCATGGTTCGGACCAATTTTATGGCTACGTAAACTTTCTTTTAGTATCTACATTACATTGTTGTTTGTTTTTTTTTATGTCTGCTTTCTTTATATATAATACAGTTTGTTATGATTTTCATTTTCATAAATTTATATTGAAAAATAAAGTACATGTTAAAAAAATGGTTTTAAATATAGATTTTTGTTCTGCCTTATTGGCTGTATGCATGTTTCTTTTTTTTTCTTTGTACATAAATCAATTTACTGGAATGCATAGACATTATTCTATACATTTATTGTCGTTAACATTGCATTGCAATAGTGTTTGTTGTTTTTTTTGTTTTAATAGTTGTTATGCCTTCTAGGCTATTAACAATTCTTGCTATTTATGTTAGCATAAAAATATTAGAAAATTTGGATTTTTCTACGTTGATATAAAGTGTTACTCTACTTTTATGCGTCGATTTTTGTGTACTTCTTTTTTCCTTGTTTTTAGCTTCATCGAAAATAGTACGTTAGGTTCGTTAATTTTAGTTAAAATAAACGGACCTTGATAAATATTTTCGTGTTTTTGATGTGGTTCTTTCTGTAAACGTACTTTATCTCCGGTTTTTAATTAAGGTTGTTGTTGTTGTTGTAGCGATTAGGTTACTCCCCGTAAGCTTTGGGGAGTGTTATCGATGTGATGGTCCTTTGTCGGATACAGATCCGATACGCTCCGGTAACGCAGCACCATTAAGGTGCTGGCCCAACCATCTCGGGAACGATTTATATGGCCACATTAAACCTTCAGGCCATCCCTCCCTCCCCACCCCCAAGTTCCATGAGGAGCTTGGGGTCACCAGAGCCTCGTCTGTTAGTGAAACGGGATTTGCCGCTCGAAGGTGAGGTTGACAATTGGGTTGGAGAAGCTATATTATTGCGCTACACAACCCCTTGAATCCCTTTTAAATTAAAGGTCGTGCCGTTTTATCATACAGATTTTTACTTTGTAACTTATTTTTATCTATTAGATTTTGTGCCATTTTGTGCGTTTTCTGCATCCTAACTTAACTTCTTTGGCGTAGTTTTCAACGTATAGATTGGTCAATATTTTCTTTTGTCAATTCATTAGGCAAAGTTGCCTTTTTCCCAAAGACTAACTCGAAAGGCGAAAATTGATTGTCGAAAACTGTGCTACTCGTAGTATTGTGTAGGAAAGTAAAGTATTTTAATAAACATCCCAATCAGAAAAAGTATTTTTTAAATATGCACGTAAGTATTCATTAAAACTCTATGATTACGTTCAATCGTGCCAACAGTTTCGTGATGGTATGCAGTTGAAAAATTATGTTTAATATGTAAAAGTTTAGTTAATTCTTCGATAATTCATTTTTAAATTCTGTACCTAAATCTGATTTTATGGCATTTATTGTGCCGTATGTTACAATGAATCCTTCAAAAATTGCTGAAGCGATTGTTTTTGCCGATTTGTCTGGCACA
This sequence comes from Eurosta solidaginis, assembly GCA_029619165.1. Classification (NCBI taxonomy): domain Eukaryota; kingdom Metazoa; phylum Arthropoda; class Insecta; order Diptera; family Tephritidae; genus Eurosta; species Eurosta solidaginis. The sequence goes on from JARSSU010034519.1 coordinate 5,634, forward strand.
GCGACTGTTACCATGTAGCCATGTCGCAAATCATGGTAAGTGCGACTTGTTACCATATTTGGACTCAGGTAGGGGTCCTATTGTGTCAATTACTAGTATATCAAATGGTTTACAAGGAGTTGGTGTTAAACAAGTTTTTCTTTTGCTTTAGGTTTAACCTTGTTTAAAAGACAATCATTACAAATTTTGATATATTTCGATATATCACGAGTCATGTTCTTCCAATAAAATTTTGTTCGTAGTTTTGCGTAAAGTCTTTTCATTCCGCAATGTCCACCAGAAATGGGATCATTATGATAAATTTTCATTAGCTTTATTTTGTATCTTCGTCTGTTGCTGTCTCCACTGGATCTGTTAAAATAATTTCTAATGATTTTAAAATATATTTCCAAAGTAATTTCTCTAAAGTCATTATTTCGTTAACAAGCTCAAAACTAAGTAACTCGATTTTCTTATGTTTAATATGCGCAAAAATTCTTAAACTTGTTGTTTTATTATTTTTATCGTAAGTAATTTCAGATCTTATTCGTGGAATCTTTTTTGAAAAATTAAATGAAAATTTGTCGTAGACATGTAAAATAAGTTGTTTTTCGTCGTTTTTGTCTGTTTTCCTATGTAAATTTTTGTCGTTTGAGTTTTTTGTCAATGCCCTTGTCTGTACTGCCAAAATTTGTTTGTTAGCTTATTTAATCTCATCCATTGTAATGCAGCGATAGTGCATCAGCACAAATGTTTGATTTACCCTTTATATATACAATAGGAAAGTTATATTCAGATAGTTCCAGTCTTATTCTTGAAAGTTTTGAAGATGGGTCTTTCAAATTAAATAAGTCTACTAGAGGTCTATGATCTGACTTTACAATAAAATGGGTGCCATACCCGTATGGTCGAAAGTGCTTGATTGCAAAGTAAATAGCTAAAAGCTCTAATTCTATATGGGGTTTTTTCTGTTCGGCTTTATTAAATGCTTTAGAAGCGAAACAAATTGGTAGATCACTACCTTGCTGTTCTTGACTTAAAATAGCGCCACATCCAGTTATGGAAGCATCAACTATAATAATGAATTGTTTAGTAAAATCTGGATATTGAAGTAATTTTGGTGAAAGTAACGCTGCTTTCAATGATAAAAATGCTCTTTCGCACTCTACATCCCATACAAATTCAACTCTTTTTCTGCTGCAGTGACGCAAATTTAGGTATAAACCGTCTGTAATAGTTTGCAAACGCGACGAATCGTCGTACCGCGTCTTTGTCAGTCAGTTTTGTATACTTTTTAATTGCGTTTATTTTAGAGTCGTCTGGCAACAAACCTTTGACTGAACATTTATGACCTAAAAATATAACTTCTGGTCGTAAAAAGGTGAATTTATTTGGGTTAAGTTTGAGATTGAAAGCTCTACAAGTATTGAAAACTTTTGAAAAAGTTTTAATGTGGTGTGCTTCACTACAACCTATGACGATAATATCGTCGACGTACAAGAATGCGACGTTGGGTGGTATACCCAAAAAAGCTATAATCATCATTCGTGAGAATGAATTAGGTGCTATATTTAAACCGAATAGAAGCACTTTCCATCTAAATGCACCTCGGTCAGTGCTGAAAGAAGTAATGTCACGTGAGTCAGGATGAGGATAGTTTTTAACATATACCGGATCGTTGTCTGTTAAACTTAGTTTTTGCTCGTAGAAGTTGTTTACAGTCATTTTGTCCGTGTCGAGAGCGATAATGTCGGCATAATCTATGCAAAGGTCAATTAATTTACCTTGAGCATGTTGAGGTATTTGATTTTTTAAAACTGAAACTAGTTTTTTCGTTCGTTTCTCTTCTGTTTCTGTCTTGTTAATTGTATAAACATTGTAGTTTGAAAGTTTTTCTGTCCTAATACTATTTATTTTCACATACTTTATATCATCCGTGGTATTTATGAGTTTAATTATTGGGTTACTGGAATTAACAATGCACCTAGCTGTGAAAACGCCTTTTTCAATTTCCTGCAAGTCCACGAAAATTGGCTCGGGTGAATCTAATAAAATCAAAAAGTCTGAATATTTCACATCTTGGTGGAATAATACAACTGTCGCTTTCTGTTCCGTGTAGGATTGGTATCGCGGCTTTTTCATGCCTATCCAAAAAGAAATACTATTTCTTTCATAATTAATAATGCATTTGTTAATTTTCAGAAAATCTTTACCCAGTATGCCATCGGATGGAATATTAAAGCCTTCATTTACTACATGTAAAGTATGTTTAAGGGAAAAGTTTGAAAAATTTAGATTTACTGTAATTTTACCTAAAGTAGAAACTGAATTAGAAGTGACACCGGTAATGTTGATAATGTCGTTTGTATTTAAGGAAATATTACTGTCTAAACATGATATCTTTATTAAAGAAATGTCGGCTTGAGTGTCTACCAGGAAGGAACAAAATTGTTGTGACTCGTTAAGTTGTAATTCTATGAAATCTGAGTAATTTAAATTTAAACAATAGATGGCTATTGGTGAGGGAAGTTCGCTTACTCGCTTAGTTCGTCCTCCCCCAGTGTTCGCTTCTGAGGGGCACTGGCGTTTAAAGCGCGTACATTTGCGTTTCTGCCTCTACCGTTGGACGATCTTGAATTGTTACCTCTATTGTTACTATTGTTTGAATTAGGATTTGTATTAGAATGCGTATTATTATTGTTATTATTCTGTTATCTATTTCCGTTATAATTCCTATATCTTTGATAGCTGTTGCCATTATAGTTACTATTGTATGAAAATGAACTATTATTATTTCTATAACCAGTATAGCCGCGGTTTGGGTAAGAGCCTCTATAACTACCACGTGAATTTCTGAATGTATTTGTTACCACGCGATCGAAAGCTAAAACCTGACGCTCAGTTACTTCGTTTTTTTGTTCTACAATTAATTTTGCTACCACGTCTTTCGGATCTGTAAATACCGTTGAGGCTAAAATGGTTTTGACTAAATTGGATTTTGCGTTTAAACGACACACGTTAACATTTTGTTCGACTGCCATTTCGTGAGCTTTTGCTTGAGTGATGCCTTCAATAATAAGTGACCGCTCAAGTGAGTCAAATCTTCAACTTTTTTGGCAATATCTGTATAGTTGTTATTGTTAAGGTGCAACGCTGCAATTCTCCCTACTACAACTTTCGAATTGTCCGGTTTGATTCTACTACGTAGAGCTGTTTTAATTTCATTAACTGAATTTACTTGTCTTGGTATTGCTTCACGGTCCTTTACCCTCTAGTTTTGATTTTAAAAATGCTATAAAAGTATCAGTTAAATCTGCAGTAGCGAATTGTTCAAGTAATGCAATTTTGTCTATAAAAGAATCAAGTGCGAGAGGGTCACCACTGTAGTTTTCCCTAATAGAATTAGCACATGTGTTAATGAAAATTCTCTTTTCCTCAGGTGTTGCCATGATTTGATCGTTAAGATCTGGAGCTGAATTAGCAGAAGTTGAGGCCACGTTTGTACTATTTGGATCGTTAAGATCTGATTTTAAAGTAAAAGAAGTTGAAGTTATTTACTAATGCTTACTTAGGCTCCTTTGACCATTAGATAAAAACAAACTTATTTCACCATTCCAACCCGACGTTTCGCTAGTCTCTCTAGCTTTTTCAAGGGCGATCTATGTATTTTAATAACAAAAAGCAATACATTAATATAAAAAACAAAAAAGGCATAAGTGCGTAACATTTCGATATTAGTAATCACAGTATTACATACAAACAAATATCACAAAACAAGAGGCAAAAAACACCTTGAATATTATAACACGATTTTTATAGAAAACTAACATAATTGGACTAAAAAATCTCACTTGGCTTTTCACGGGACCACCGTTTATATCAAAAAAAATTTTAATTGGTTTTTAACGGAACCACCGCATATTTCAAAAAAAATTTAATTGGTTTTTAACGGAACCACCGCATATATCAAAAAAGTTAATTGGTTTTTAACAACCCACCGTTTATATCAAAAAGTTCATTGGTTTTTTAACAAACCACCGTTTATATAAAAAAAATTCAATTGGTTTTTCACAAACCACCGTTATTTCAAAAATCCAAAATTTATATAAAATGCGAAATTATTTTAATTGAAATGCGAAGGCACCGAATTTAATAAAAAAAATTTTAAATTTTACTATACGTACATATATACGTTTAAAGGAAAAAAATGTTAAATACATATATATATATAATATACTTATTGTACTGCTTCGCTGCCATTGATGTCGCAATGCTACTGCTGCCGGAGTTGTTTCTGCTGCCGGTGTTGTTGCTGCTGCTGGTGTTGCTGCTGGCGGTGGTGGTGGTGTTTAAAAATGGCGATGTTTTACTGTTGGCTAGTGGCTAGTGCCGTTATTCAATGGCGTGATTATACTCGTACAAAATTTTCTATTTTTAACTTTATATTACATTTGTATTATATCTGTACCGTTTATTTGTAGTTTTAGCACATTTCGTTAATTAAAAGATTTTTTGTATTATTTCTGTTTAATTTAGTCGTAGAGTTAGTTACCTTGTTAAAAATTGTCTTTTCCGAAAGTATTTATTTTTGTATTATTTCGATATATTTATTTGTAGTTTTTAGGCAATTTTATTATCTAAACAATTTCGTTCCTTTGTATTATCTCTGATTCATTTAAACGTAGTATTAGTTGTCGTATTAGTTTTATTTTATTAGTAATTTTCTCTTTGTATTATCTCTGCTTCATTTAAACGTAGTATTAGTTGTCGTATTAGTTTTATGTTATTAATAATTTTCTCTTTGTATTAAAAAATTTTTATTTCACTGCCACTGCCACTTTTCCTACACCACTCTACTCACCACTCGTGAAATTGAAAATGACCGGGCTCCAGCCTCCCGGTCGCCATGTGAGCTAACCTCAAATTGGTTGTTACTGCTGTGTGCCTCCCCAAATATCCACCTTGGAGGGCGCCGCCTCCAAACGGTTGCCTGTTTGCGATGATGGTGCTGGGAAAACGTTAGCACCTGAATGGTCGCCTTCGCCACGTTTTCTAATATTTTAGAGCCGCAATTAAAATAAAAAACACTTGTTTTCGTCGGACACGTCCGTCCACTTTGGTTGCAAATTTATTAATTCAATCCTCTTTTTCTGTCAGTGACGTGAGCGGCAGCTGCATTTGACATTCGCGTAGCCAACTGCCCGCGCCTGTCAAATGCAACTAAAGCTGCATGCACATAGCTTATATTATTTTAACGGATGTGAAGGTAAGTTTATCCTTACAAAACATATAACCAGTACCAGGGTACATGTACCAGTGGCTTGTTATGCTGCTGACGCTGGATGAAGCATTGGATTTTGTGTTGCAAAGTAGGTGACATATGTTGCTGTTGATGGATGCGCATAATGCGGTTATGTTGGTGGTTCACTAGTCATTAATTGATTAGAAGTTTCAACTTGTTGCGATTGTTGTTGTTGTACCTGGCTGCTGATGTGGTGTTAACGTTTGTTGTACAATTTATTCGGGTGATTGCACATATTGTTGGTGTTGTTATGGTGCTGGAAAACCTTCCGATATTGAAAGTCGTGATTAGTATAATCTCCATGTAGTGAACTACTCCCACGCCCGCGTCCGCGGTAACTGTTACATCTGAAGGCGCTTAAGTTACAGGCATAGCTGACATCGCTTATATAACCGGTTGACACTAAAGTAAAAACCAAAACAAAGTATTAGAATCAGTGTTTATGAATAACATATTTAAAATAAGCTCTTACAACAACGTGATCGGCGGCTACGTCCCCGTGAAAGTAGTGTGGTGTTCCTCCTTGTATAAACGTAAGTACTGGATGTGCTCAACCGTGCAGTTTTCTTCTAATTTGAGCAAACGTATGTTCTTGCAGCCACAGCTGGAATAATTAGGATATTGCTATGCGCACATCGTCAAAATCAAATTACCTAGAATGAAAAAGAACCTCATATCAGTAAGAATAGATTTAAAGTTTTTAATATAAGCCGAAAAGTGTTCTATAAATAGGGCTCCACAATTAGCTCTTTTCTGAGAGGCCAAAGGCACAAGAGAAATTTCAGATAACTAGAATCATGACCTGGTAAAGTAACTTCAAGTGAACCTCCACCATGATTATGCATCTTCCGATCGCAGGGGTACCCAAAGATACTTTGCTGTTGCATTCATAGAGATCATAAAATTATAACAAGGGAAAATTGATTGATGTTACGAAGTAAATTAGACGTGCTACAAAAACAAATAAATACAGATGACTGTTTAATCTATTATGCCAATTTCTTGAATGGATGTTCAAATTGAAAAGGGCAAAGTACTGTAAAACTGCTTTCCCCGAGAAACCCGGGAACGAATTGATATGACTACGCCTATCCTTCCTTAGCAGCAGTGCCGAGCATCAGTTCCGTGCTGGACAGTAAAATAAAAGCTTGGTTGTCTCCAAGTTGATCATATGATATACTCGTTTGCTGCATCTGACCAGTATATCTAATTTTACTCGATTTTCTGGGCTTAGCAAGGGTATTCTCCTGAAAGGTGCATTTGTTGCACCCTGCTGCCTAGCCGCTCACCCAACAACACGAGGCACGACGGAACCTCCCTTGGGACACCCAAAGTGCACCCACGCTTCTAATGGCTCCAGTGGGTTAGAGGGCTTAGAGTATACCCGCGGTAGGTATGCCTGTCGTAAGCGGCTAGTGATGGAACGATATTTCGCTATTGGTGATTGCATCGCCGCTATTGACAAATCGCTATTAGCTATAGCTATTGCAATCCAAAAATATCTGTGATTGGCGATTTTCCTTCATTCGATTCTTTTGAATGGCAATCACCTCTGGCAGAATATCGCCAATAGCGATTATAGCGATTGGCGATTTTCCTTTAGCATGAAATTCTATTACTAATATAGCGGGGATGCAATCATCGATAGTGAAATATCGTTCATCACTACTCATCTGTGTGCTTTGCTTTCCGACTGAGTAAAAAGTTTATTGGCGACAAAAAGGAATAATTTTCTCGAAAAATTGGAAAAAATATACTTTTACAAAAGTTTGCCAGCTATTATCGAAAAATGGCGATAGTTGTCTTAAGAAGTGCACAACGAAAAAAATTTCTCGTCAACAGATAGTGGTAAATAAGGGCGAAAAAGTATGCTTTTTGTGCAGAGAAATTGTGGAAACGGCGAACGGAACAAAGCAAACTTGTGCAACAACAATTTCGACGACGAAGTGGTGTGCAATAATTGCAAAAAATGGTTTTGCAATGGGCGTGGGAGCACATTGGATCCCAAATTGTTAAACTTTCGGTGAGGGCTAAACATAGGGAAGTCACCCTACATTCTGAAGGTCCCTTCGAGAAACAGTACTAAAATTTTACTCGTGTGGCGTACGTAATGTATATGAATTGGGATCAAGAACAATGGAAGCCACTTATAACTGATCGTTCATTTTGCCGTGGTTGGTTAAGTGCCTACCGAGCAAGAGCAGTGGCGTGCACGACAAATAGCAGCACAAATAAACAAATTAGAGGAATTATGGAAGGAAAATATCGATGCAACATTCAGGATTTAGAGAAGCCAGGTATAGACACTGAACCATCACAAGTGCTATGAAGATGGTTATCAATACGAGATAGTTTTTGGTCCACTTGTGCCGCCTAGAAACAGAATACGATAAAAATTAAAAGGATCGCAAACACAGGAGGGTATAGAAATAAGATGAGACGTTGATCGGACATGAAGCTAATGCATGTGGTATTCATAAGTTAATACTTCTAGGCTGTAGCCGTTAACAGTTTTATAAAATTTGTGTTTTTGATGGAAAAATAAAAGAATTATAGAAACATACATCACTCGTCTTATTGTAAACAGATTAACTCAAAATTTAAGTTTTTTGGGAGAATGCAATTCAAACTTTGTCATATGGTTTGTATATGGTTGAATTCTCCGGCTAATTTCTAGGGCACTGAAGTGGGTGGCTAATTTTCTGCTAAAGAATATTTTTATAATAGTTTGAAGAATTGCTATATTTTTCCTCTGTATTTTTCATTAAAAATTGATTCACTTTACTATACAAATATTATGCAGCCAAATACAACTTTCAGAATAAATTCATACGGAGTATTTCTGAATACATCGGTGTAGTATAATATAGTAAATAAATCATGTTTTTATGGTGTTACATATACAGATTTATTTCGGGTTGATTCATCTTACATTTAAAAATCAAAGCATTTTCAATTAGCAAAATTTATAAAACAAAGATGCATAGACATCTACTTCAGCTAGTTTCATCTCATTGAGTGTAATACGAGACTGAACATATTAGAAGTTCACATTACATCAGTTTACTATAAAAGGTACATATTTTCGCCTTTTTATTCCAATTTGGTTCTATATTCTGTATACTAAATTAAATTAATGTATAACATTCAATCTACTGCAGTAAACAAACTTAACATTCAATTTTGATATCCAAGTATACAAATAATTGCAGATTCGCTTATCGAAGATAAATGAAAGCGATCGCCATAGCTGTAAAAATAGCCATATCTATATTCACTGATAGCTCAAATCGCTGTATCGCCCATCATATCTTCTGTATAGAATCGCTTGTTAAAATAAAGCGATCGCTATAGCTATAAAAAATAGCCGTGATTCAAAAATAGCCATATCTATTTTCACTGATAGCTCAAAATAGCCATATCGTCCATCACTATAAGAGGCGACTAAAATACCAAATTGATTCAAGCGGTTGTGTAGCGCAACCCTTTCAATGGGTTGCCAGCGCACTATATAGAGCTCTGTGAAGTTGGCACCAACTTGGGCGAATAATTAAAAAAAAACATATCTCATTCGTTATCCATGTTTGTCCAGGAAAAATTTTCCTTTGTCCACCTTTTGTTAAAAAGTTATTTAATCGTGTGTGAAGTTGGCTCCTCCATTTGCGAGTATTTAAAAAAAGCAAATGCCATTCGTTTGTCCATCGTTTGTCCACGTTTGTCCAGGAAAAATTTTCGTTTGTCCACCCTTTGTTAAAAATTTATTTAAAAAAAGCAAAAATCGTGTGGACAAACGAAAGTCTTTCCTGGACAAACAAAATGATGAGATATGGTTTTTTTTAATTATTCGCCCAAGTAGGTGCCAACTTCACAGAGCTAATATATAGCTTCTCCAAACCCAATTGTCAACCTCACCTATCGCGGCGAATCCTGTTTCACTAACAGGCGAGGCCTCTGGCGACCCCAAGCTCCTCACTTGGGGGTGGAGGGAGGGATGGCCTGAAGGTTTAATGTAGCCATATAAATCGTTCCCGATATGGTCGGGCTAGCACCTTAATGGTCATATGTTACCGGAGCGTACCGGATCTGTATCCGGCAAAAGGACCATCACATCGATAACATTCCCCAAAGCGTTCGGGAGTAACTTTATCGCTACAACAGCAACAATAACACTCCAGGTTTGAGACAATCTATGTTACTGTTAGGAGGTTATGTTACAAGTCGCTACAGGGCAATAATAGACTTCTCGAAAGATAACCTAAGAATCCCAATAGCTATTCTTACAGGGCATTATAGGCTGAACAGCCGTATGCAGAAACTGGGCATGTTGTTCTTGTTGTTGTAGCAGTGGTTCGCCCCACCTAACAGCCGCGACCGATCACAAATTGTCATCAATATCCTCTAACGGGAGTCCAAGGAAACTTGCTGTTTCAACAGGGGTGGACCATAATGAAAGGGGTGTTAGAGGCGTTGGTTCCAGATTACAATTAAAGAGATGGTTGGTGTCATGTGGGGACACATTGCAAGCGGGGCATACATTTTGTATGTCGGGGTTGATTCTGGATAGGTAAGAGTTTAACCTGTTACAGTATCCAGAACGAAGTTGAGCAAGGGTGACACGCGTTTCCCTGAGGAGTATACGTTCCTCTTCCATAAGTTTTGGGTACTTTTCTTTGAGTACTGGATTCACCGGGCAATTCCTGACATAAAGGTCCGACGCCTGTTTGTGGAGTTCGCCGAGGACCTGCTTGTGTTTTTTTTTCTTCATACGGCTGGGTTCTCAGGTGCCGTATTTCCTCAAAATGCTTACGGAGATGACTCGTTAAGCCCCTATGCGGTGTTGGCTCATCAATCAGATGTCTGTTTGGATGCCCAGGTTTCTGGGTATTCAACAGGAACTGTTTGGTTAGCATCTCATTTCTCTCCCTGATGGGGATTATTCTCGCCTCATTATGTAGAAGGTGTTCTGGGGACATAAGAAGACAGCCCGCGGCGATTCTGAGAGCAGTATTTTGGCAGGCCTGTAGCTTCTTCCAGTGGGTAATTTTTAGGCTTGGCGACCATATGGGTGACGCGTAGCACGTAAACGGCTGGCCAATTGCTTTGTATGTAGTAATGAGCGTTTCTTTATCTTTTCCCCAGGTACTGCCAGCAAGGATTTGAGGATTTTATTACGGCTCTGGATTTTCCGAACAATTGCGGCTGCGTGCTCACCAAAATGTAGATCCTGATCAAAATTCACACCCAAGATTTTGGGGTGTAGGACAGTCGGCACCGTAGTGCCATCGACGTGGATGTTCAAAATGGGACGTCCATGTTGTAAATAAGGTCGCGGAAGATTTAGTCGGTGATAATGCCAAGTTTCGCGAGGGGAAAAAAACTGGAGAGATCAGGAAGGTAGCCGTTTATTCTGTTGCAGAGCTCATCGATCTGTGGGCCTGTGCCTGGGCCTGTGGCCATTATTGTGCAGTCATCGGCGTATGAAACGATAGTGACTCCTTCTGGTGGTGAAGGTAGAAATTAAACAAAAGTGGGGATAGGACACCACCCTGTGGCACCCCTTGTTTAATTCTTCTTGGTTTTGATGTTTCGTTTCTAAATTGCACCGATGCCTGCCGACCACCCAGATAATTTGCGGTCCACCTTTTAAGACATGGGGGAAGGGTAGACCCTTCCAGGTCTTGCAGTAACGTGCCATGGTTGACCGTATCAAAAGCTTTTGATAGGTCTAGCGCTACGAGTACTGTTCTACGGCGGGGGTTTGATTTAAACGGCAATTTATCCGGGCGCTGATGGCATTTAGCGCGGTGGTGGTGCTATGGAGTTTTCTGAAGCCATGCTGATTACAGGCTAGCTGCAAATTTGCTTGGAAGTAGGGAAGCAAAATGGCTTCAAGCGTCTTTGCTACTGACGGTAGGATAGATATCGGACGATACGACTCTCCTATGTTAGCTGGTTTCCCAGGCTTTAGTAGCGGGACCACCTTGGCCATTTTCCATTTTTAGGGTATGACAAAGGTGGAAAGAGACAGGTTGAAGACATGTGCTAAGTCCACTTTGGTTGCAAATTTATTAATTCAATCCTCTTTTTCTGGCAGTGACGTGAGCCGCAGCTGCATTTGACATTCGTGTTGCCCGCGCCTGTCAAATGTAACTAAAGCTGCATGCACATAGCTTATATTATTTTAACGGATGTGAAGGTTAGTTTATCCTTAGATCATCCTTCCTTAAAAAAAGGAGTGAATTTGGCAAATGGATCGATCACATTTCATTTGTCACATTCATCTTTTTATGTTATCAATTGTTTCGAACGAACGAATATTAGGGTGCACCTTCCTTTTTGGTAATTCGTTAGTTCGGACCATGGTTCAATTATATGGTTGGCTCATCTGTAAAGCAACAAAATGTGTATGTTCAAATTGTCAAAATCTGTGTATTGGTGTTGGTGCCAATGGTATGGGATGGAAACATAAAACTTAGCAGTCTTTGTATGTGTAAGAAAATGTTGCCAATGTGTTAGTTTAATTTTGATAATTTTAATTTTTTGTTTTATGTCTGTTTTCTTTATATATAATAGAGTTTGTTTATGAATTTTCATTTTCTTAAATTTATATTGAAAATATAAAGTACATGTTAAAAAATGGTTTTAAATATAGATTTTTGTTCTGCCTTATTGGCTATATGCATGTTTCTTTTTTTTCTTTTGTACATAAATCAATTTACTGGAATGCATAGACATTATTCTATACATTTATTGTCGTTAAAATTACATTGCATTAGTGTTTGTTGTGTTTTAATAGTTGTTATGCCTTCTTGGCTATTTAACAATTCTTGCTATTTATGTTAGCAATAAAAATATTAGAAAATTTTGGATTTTTCTACGTTGGTATAAAGTGTTACTCTACTTTTATAAGTCGACTTTTGTGTACTTCTTTTCTTTGTTTTTAACTTCATCGAAAATAGTTACGTTAAGTTCGTTAATTTTAGTTATAGTAAACGGACCTTGATAAATATTTTCGTGTTTTTGGTGTGGTTCGTTCTGTAAAAGTACTTTATCTCCGTTTTTACAATTAAAGGTCGTGCCGTTTTATAATACAGATTTTTACTTTGTAACTTATTTTTATCTATTAGATTTTGTGCCATTTTGTGCGTTTTTCTGCATCCTAAACTTAACTTCTTTGGCGTAGTTTTCAACGTATAGATTGGGTCAATATTTTCTTTTGGCAATTCATTAGGCAAAGTTGCCTTTTTTCCCAAAGACTAACTCGAAAGGCGAAATTGATTGTCGAAAACTGTGCTACTCGTAGTATTGTGTAGGAAAGTAAAGTATTTTAAATAAACATCCCAATCAGAAAAAGTATCTTTTAAATATGCACGTAAGTATCCATTAAAAACTCTATGATTACGTTCAATCGTGCCAACAGTTTCGTGATGGTATGCAGTTGAAAAATTATGTTTAATATGTAAAAGTTTAGTTAATTCTTCGAATAATTCATTTTTAAATTCTGTACCTAAATCTGATTTTATGGCATTTATTGTGCCGTATGTTACAATGAATCCTTCAAAAATTGCTGAAAGCGATTGTTTTTGCCGATTTGTCTGGCACAGCAACTGTTACCAGGTATTTAGTCATGTCGCAAATCATGGTAAGTGCGAACTTGTTACCATATTTGGACTCAGGTAGGGGTCCTATTGTGTCAATTACTAGTATATAAATGGTTTACAAGGACTTGGTGTTAAAACAAGTTTTTCTTTTGTTTTAGGTTTAACCTTGTTTAAAAGAAATCAATACAAATTTTGATATATGTCGATATATCACGAGTCATGTTCTTCCAATAAAATTTTGTTCGTAGTTTGCATAAAGTCTTTTCATTCCGCAATGTCCACCAGAAATGGGATCATTATGGTAGATTTTCATTAGCTTTAATTTTGTATCTTCGTCTGTTGCTGTCTCCACTGGATCTGTTAAACTAATTTCTAATGATTTTAAAATTTTATTTCCAATATCTTTGAAATTTGTAATAGTATAATGTTCGAACAAAATATCGTTTTGTCATCTAATTTTGCGTTTGCCGGCTTCTGATTCAAGCTTCGAAAGTAATTTCTCTAAAGTCATTATTTCGTTAACAAGCTCAAAATTAAGTAACTCGAGTTTCTTATGTTTAATATGAGCAAAAATTCTTAAACTTGTTGTTTTATTATTTTTATCGTAGTAATTTCAGATCTTATTCGTGGAATCTTTTTTGAAAAATTAAATGAAAATTTGTCGTAGACATGTAAAAGTAAGTCGTTTTTCGTCGTTTTTGTCTGTTTTCCTATGTAAATTTTTGTCGTTTGCCTTTTTGTCATTGCCCTTGTCTGTACTGCCAAAATTTGTTTGTTAGCTTCTTTAATCTCATCCATTGTAATGCGCGATAGTGCATCAGCACAAATGTTGATTTACCCTTTATATATACATAGGAAAGTTATATTCAGATAGTTCAGTCTTATTCTTGAAAGTTTTGAAGATGGGTCTTTCAATTAAATAAGTATACTAGAGGTCTATGATCTGACTTTACAATAAAATGGGTGCCATACCCGTATGGTCGAAAGTGCTTGATTGCAAAGTAAATAGCTAAAAGCTCTAATTCTATAATGGGTTTTTTCTGTTCGGCTT